>JAWPHD010016678.1:0-48560 GCA_037043455.1 Cyrtodaria siliqua
CTCCAATACATCTACAACCACATTTCCCAATCCCACACACCACCTACATCCCCAACACCACATTCCCCATACCCAACAATCACCATACCACAATCTACACAATTCCCCTTACCCCAACAATCATCACCCCACATCTACACAATCTTCCTTACCCCACAATTTTCATACCACCATCTACACAACTATCCTTATCCACAATCAACATACAACCATCTACAACATCTTCCTTACCCCAACAATCACCATACCAACCATCTAAACAATCTCCTATACCCACAATCATCATACCAACATCTACACAATTTTCCTTACCCAACAATATCATCCCACATCCAACACAATTTCCTTACCCAACAATAATCATACAACATCTACACAATTTTCCTTACCCCCAACAATCATCATACCCACCCTCTACAACCATCTATCCTTACCCAACATCATAATACCACCTCTACACAATTATACTTACCCACAATATCATACCACCATATACCACTCAATTTTCCTTACCCAAATCATCTATACCAACTAAACAATTATCCTTACCCAAAAATTCATACTCATACCTAAATATTAGACTTACCCAATCATATACAGTACAAAATATGAAGCCATACAATAATTCTCAATAATATGGATCCCAATGATGATGTCATACTAAATATGGAGGTCCCCATATTTGATGCTACTGAATTTGAAGTACCATATTGATATTGTCATGACTATATTGGGACATTGGATTATGACTCATTCACACTGCCCACCATGTGGATTATCACTCCGAGGTCCCCACATTCACAGAGCCAATCTTGTGGATTATCACTCCAAGGTACTCACATTCACAGTTCACACTGGAACTTTCCATCTTGTGGACTAGCACTCCGAGATTCACACATTCACAGTTTACACTGCCCACCTTTTGGATTGTCACTTCGACATTCACAGTTCACACTGCCCAGCCTTGTGGATTATCACTCCGAGGTTCTCACATTCACAGTTCACACTGGAACTTCCCATCTTGTGGATTATCACTCCGAGATTCACACATTCACACTTTACACTGCCCACCTTTTGGATTATCACTTCTACATTCACAGTTCACAATGCCCAACCTTGTGGATTATCACTCCGAGGTTCTCACATTCACAGTTCACACTGGAACTTCCCATCTTGTGGATTATCACTCCGAGATTCACACATTCACACTTTACACTGCCCACCTTTTGGATTATCACTTCTACATTCACAGTTCACAATGCCCAACCTTGTGGATTATCACTCCGAGATTCACATATTCACACTTTACACTGCCCACCTTTTGGATTATCACTTCTACATTCACAGTTCACAATGCCCAACCTTGTGGATTATCACTCCGAGTTCCGCACATTCACACTGCCCACCTTTTGGATTATCACTTTGACATTCACAGTTCACACTGCCCAACCTTGTGCATTATCACTCCGAGGTCCACACATTCACACAGCCCACCTTTTGGATTATCACATCGACATTCACAGTTCACACTGCCAAACCTTGTGGATTATCACTCCGAGGTTCTCACATTCACAGTTCACACTGGAACTTCCCATCTTGTGGATTATCACTCCGAGATTCACACATTCACACTTTACACTGCCCACCTTTTGGATTATCACTTCTACATTCACAGTTCACAATGCCCAACCTTGTGGATTATCACTCCGAGATTCACACATTCACACTTTACACTGCCCACCTTTTGGATTATCACTTCTACATTCACAGTTCACAATGCCCAACCTTGTGGATTATCACTCCGAGTTCCGCACATTCACACTGCCCACCTTTTGGATTATCACTTTGACATTCACAGTTCACACTGCCCAACCTTGTGCATTATCACTCCGAGGTCCACACATTCACACAGCCCACCTTTTGGATTATCACTTCGACATTCACAGTTCACACTGCCCAACCTTGTGGATTATCACTCCGAGTTTCTCACATTCACACTGCCCACCTTTTGGATTATCACTTCGACATTCACAGTTCACACTGCCCAACCTTGTGGATTATCACTCTGAGTTCCTCACATTCACACTGCCCACCTTTTGGATTATCACTTCGACATTCACAGTTCACACTGCCCAACCTTGTGGATTATCACTCCGAGGTCCTCACATTCACAGTTCACACTGGAACTTCCCATCTTGTGGATTATCACTCCGAGATTCACACATTCACACTTTACACTGCCCACCTTTTGGATTATCACTTCTACATTCACAGTTCACAATGCCCAACCTTGTGGATTATCACTCCGAGTTCTGCACATTCACACTGCCCACCTTTTGGATTATCACTTTGACAGTTACAGTTCACACTGCCCAACCTTGTGCATTATCACTCCGAGGTCCACACATTCACACAGCCCACCTTTTGGATTATCACTTCGACATTCACAGTTCACACTGCCCAACCTTGTGCATTATCACTCCGAGTTTCTCACATTCACACTGCCCACCTTTTGGATTATCACTTCGACATTCACAGTTCACACTGCCCAACCTTGTGGATTATCACTCCGAGTTCCTCACATTCACACTGCCCACCTTTTGGATTATCACTTCGACATTCACAGTTCACACTGCCCAACCTTGTGGATTATCACTCCGAGGTCCTCACATTCACAGTTCACACTTGAACTTCCCACCTTGTGAATTATCACTTCAACATTCAGTTCACACTTCCCACCTTGTGGATTATCACTTGGAGGTCCCCACGTTCACACTGCCCACCTTGTGGATTATCACTCTGAGGTCACCACATTCGCACTGCCCAGCTTGTGGATTATCTCTTTGAGGTCCCCACATTCACACTGCCCACCTTGTGGATTATCTCTTTGAGGTCCCCACAGTCACTGCCCACCTTGTGGATTATCTCTTTGAGGTCCCCACATTCACACTGCCCACCTTGTGGATTATCTCTTTGAGGTCCCCACATTCACACTGCCCACCTTATGGATTATCTCTTTGAGGTCCCCACATTCACACTGCCCACAGCCCCCATCTTGCTGATTGTCACTCCTAGGTCCCCACATTCACACTGCCCACAGCCCCCATCTTGCTGATTGTCACTCCTAGGTCCCCACATTCACACAGCCCGCATCTTGCTGGTTGTCACTCTGAGGTCCTCACATTCACACTGCCCACCTTGTTGATTATCACTCCAAGGTCCCCACATTCACACGGCACCTCGCACTGCTGCAGGTTCGAATCCCACTGGCAGCTTGACCTGTAAGTGGGAAAGTGTCAATTCTTACGGATGGTGGGAGGTATACTACATCTCTATCCAGGTTGTCTACCCCCCACCCCTAACAAATAGCCTAATATGTGCTGATAAATGACATTAAGCCCAAACAATAAAACTTTTAAATGTTCAGAGATTCAAGGTGGCGAATCCACGTGACTTTATGATCGGTTTCATGGCAAAAGATCTAAACAAAGCGTTTGATTCAGGTAGGGTTTTTCTTCATAACTTCCTTAACATTCTGTTCAAATAACACACACATACCCTTACCATGTCACTCTTTCCTACTATACACCGCAAAAGGCAATTTGGTTCATTCATTAATTTTTGAGATTAGCCCTCCCTAAATATATACGCTCATTATTTTTTGTTTCCAAGACTGTGGTAGGGCTCAGAATCTCAGAAAGTACTAGATAAATCAAATTACCATTTGTGGCAGAGGAAAGAGCTCACTTTGGTGGGGTATGTGCACTTTAGTTGAATAAAATTCGACACCTACTCGAGCGTTTTGTTTACACTTTTTTGTCGTGAATCTGATCAAAATGTCATGTGTTTTTGCCACCCTGAGATCTCATGTGACAGACTTTCTCATTGTTAGGTTTGTGTTTTGCCATCAAAACAGTATAGGATGTTGACTTGTGTTTCATTTTTAGGGTCCATACCTGACTTGAATGACACGATTTGAAAGTGGCTAATTCGGTTGAATTTGAAGTCAAGAACTGACTGCAACATGGTATATAAAGACCTCACTACTGTATACAATTCCATCAATACATACGCATTGCTCAGTTTGATTACAACTAATGCAACACTACAATCATGCACAATAACTGAAACAAGGTCTCCAACATGATGTAAATGTACCGACGTAAGTTTAGTCCTTTTATAAATCTGCTTTATTTCTCATTATATATCACAAAACTTGAATTAATACGAGTTTCAGAGTTTCACGAACTATAAACTATAATTTGGACATTTCAATAATCCATCAAGCATGGACACCATTTTCTTTTGTAATAAAATTGTTATTGAGGTAAGCAGTTATTCAGAGTGCAGCGTCACTGTGTCAACTGGGTAAAGTAAGGAAGAAAGGTTTTATTGAGGCATATGCGATGTGGCGGAATTCAAATTGTAGATTTGTTTGTTTGACATGTGTTGGGTCTAGTACAATCGACTCTAAATAACCCAAAGATCACAGATCACAGGTCCGAGCCTCACTGACACCACTGGGTTACTGTGGTGTGTTCTTGCTTTTCATTTGTCTCTTCAAAAGTGATTGTAGATCTGCACCTAATGGTGATAATTCAAAATCATTTATAGCTTGATTTCAGTTTCTGTTTTTTACGTTAATTTTGTTGAGGTATCAGTACATAACATGACAACCCCCCAGCTAGCATGTGGCAATAAGACGTAACGTTGCGGTTGGACATTAGACGTTGCTACAAAGTTGATAAAATGTTGGCAAAAAGTGCACTTTAGCATAAGGTTGCGGTCGGACACATACAATGGCACGAGGTCTATACAACATTGGCAAAAACTGTAAAAAAAATCGATGAACGGCCAAGGGAGACGATCCTTTATTTTTCCAACATAACGTTGGGAAAAAGTTCAATGCGGCAAACGTTGCAGTAGGGCACTGCATGTTGATACGATGTTGATACAACGTCGATAAAACGTTGGCCAAAGCTGTTAAGTTGATGAAGTGCCAAGGGAGACAATTTGTTTGTTTTTTAACCACAGACGGTGCTGCGTATAACACTTCCATTTGGGTAACGCTGGATTCTCCACCTACAGACTTGGATATTGTGTTCATTTGCAAAACAAGCGAGTATAACTGTTCATCTTGTCCGGCATAAATGAAGTAACATAGATTAATTACATCAAGCTTGAATGCAAACAGCAGTTACTTCCTGTAAACCTCAAGATCGGCATCTGTTTTGTTTTCACTTTTAGTGCCATGAAAAGACATGGCAAAACAATCCGACTGTGACAAACAGGAACATCGCTGAGTGTATAATACATATGATATTGAACTTAAAGTGTTTTAAATGATTCTCTGAGGAATATTTGTGGAATTATAAAACAAAACAATATGGGAATCCGACGGACGTAACGGTGACGTCTGGGCGACGTTGTCACGTTGCCACAATGCAACATAACAAAATAGTCGAAATGCCGTCATTTAACATCCAGCAGATTCAGCATTTCAATTTCTTACAGGTGCCGAGGTGGTAGAGGTAGTAGGGGGTGCAACCTTTGAAACAAGAAATCTGTTTAACCGATGGATGCTCCCCGAATAAAGGACACGTGAAATACAATCAAATGAAAAATGTAAAGGAGTTGAGCCGACAAACTTTTTTTTTAAAAATTCAAATCCCGTAAATCCGCCACTTTTTTAACCAGAACAACCTGACAATATGTGCTACTAGACATCATATTGATTCTTCCTACGTAGTTTCATGAACATCAGATGAAAAAAATGTAAGCCGAGTTGAACGGACAAGCTTTCGATTTGAAAAACTTCAAACCCTGTGACTCCGGCAAAAATCATTCAACAGGAACATCCTGACAACATGCGCTACTAGAAATCATACCGATACTTCCTGTAAAGTTTCATGGAAATCGGATGAAAAATGTAGGAGTTAAGCGGACAAGCTATAGATTAAAACAAGAGGCCCAAGAGGGCCTGTGGACGCTCTACTGGCTAACATGGCTCTTATAACATCAATGAAGCGAGTGACTGCCATTTACGTTTTTTTGAAAGTTTCGGGCAAAAACAGCTTTTTGACTAAATCAAGGGCCATAACTAAAGAATCTGGTAAAGTTTGGTAAAGATCAGATGAAAAATGAAGGCCATACCGTATTCACTAGGCAAAATATAGCATTTATTTTTAACTAAATCAAGAGCCATAACTCCTCCGTTACTGGTCCGACTGGTCAAACATAGAGCTAAAAAAAATAAATTAATAATTATGAAAAAAAGGAATAATTTCAAAAATAAAAAAATAAATAAAAAAAATAATAATAAAAAAAAAAAAAAAAAAAAAAAAAAAAAAAATAAATAAATAAAAATTAAAAAAAAAAAAAAAAAAAAAAAAAATAATAATTAAAATAAAATTAATAATAATATAAAAAAGACAGTTGTAAAATCTTGTAAACTTTGGCAAAGATCAGATGCAAAATGAAGGCCCTATCGTATGACGAGGCATATTATAGCATTTTTAACAAAATCAAGGGCTATAACTCCGCTGTTACTGGTCCGATCTGGTTGGTTTTCAAACATGACCAAGCTTTCATAGACATTAACAATTTCATGAAGTTTGGTAAAGATCGGATGAAAAACGAAGGCGCTATCGTCTTAACGAGGCAAAATATATCATTTTGAAGTAAATCAAGGGCCATAACTCCGATGTTACTGGTCCGATATGGCTGGTTTTCGAACTTGTCCAAGCTTTCATTGATATTAACAATCTGATAAAGTTTGGTAAAGATCGGATGAACAATGAAGCCCCTATCGTCTTAACGAGGCAAACTATAGCATTTTTAACCAAATCAAGGGACATAACTTCGGTGTAACTAGTCCGATATGGCTGGTTTTCAAACTTGTTCGAGCTTTCAATGACATTAACAATCTGATAAAGATTGGTAAAGATCGGATGAACAATGAAGCCCCTATCGTATTAACGATGCAAAATATAGCATTTTTAACTAAATCAAGGGCTACAACTCCTGATACTAGTCCGATATGGCTGGTTTTCGAACTTGTCAGAGCTTTCATTGATATTAACAATGTGGTAAAGTTTGGTAAAGATAGGATGAAAAACGAAGGCCCTATTGTCTTAACGAGGCAAAATATAGCAATTTTAACTAAATCAAGGACCATAACTCCGCTGTTACTGGTCCGATCTGGCTGTTTTTCGAAATTGTCCGAGCTTTCATTGATATTAACAATGTGGTAAAGTTTGGTAAAGATAGGATGAAAAATGAAGGCCCTATTGTCTTAACGAGGCAAAATTTAGCAATATAGCATTTTTAACTAAATCAAGGGCCATAACTCCGCTGTTACTTGTCCGATCTGGCTGGTTTTCGAACTCATCCGAGCTTTCATTGATATTAACAACCTGTTATAGTTTGGTAAAGATCGGATGAAAAATGAAGGCCCTATCGTCTTAACGAGACAAAAGTTAACAACGGACGGACGGACGACGGACGGACGGACGGACGACGGACAACTCGGCATCCCATAAGCTCTGCTGGCCTTCGGCCAGTAGAGCTAAAAACTTCAAAGTCCCGTATCTCTGCCAAAAATCATTTAACCAGAACATCCTGATAGCGCTACTAGGCATCATACTGTAGTTTCGTGGGAGTTGAGCGGACAATCTTTAGAATCGAAAAACTTCAATGTCCTGTTACTCAGTTCTACCATTCAACTTCTTTTTTTCAGCTGTTGCGACTCCATAATTAAACAAGTAACAGCTCGCATTTGCATTTAAATTAATTCGGAGATAATAAAAGTAAACAACGTTGTGACATCATTGGGGCTGCTGGACAAAATTATGTTGGATTAACGTTGCTGTACCAACGTCAGCCGAACGTTTTTTGTCAACGTTGGTCCAATGTTGTGTTAACATTGGGCCAACATTGGCCCAACGTTATATACAATATCATATATTTTGTCAAAGTAGGTCACAGCCACCCGAAATCATGCTCATGATGTTAGATGCATTAAAGGAACATTATGGTGAGGTTTGGTAAAAATCCTGCGAGAAAAAAGTAAGGTACGTATGTCGCAGCAGAATACTGGACATGACCTATATTTTGTCGAAGTATGTCACAGTGACCTGAAATTTTGCAAATGACGTTAAATGCATATAATGAACATTCTGGTGAAGTTAGGTGAAAATCCAGGAAGAAAGAAGCAAGATCAGCATGTTGTAGCGGAGACCGTACATGACCTATATTTGGTGAAAAGTAGGTAACAGCGACCAGAAATTCTGCACATGATGTAAAATGCATATAAGGAACATCCTGGTGAAGTCTGGTGAAAATCCTGCAAGAAAAAAGCAAGATACGCAAGTCGTAGCGCAGATCAGACATGACCTAAATTTTGTCGAAAGTAGGTCACAACAACCCAGAATTTTGCACATGAGGTAGGATGCATATAAGGAAAATTCTGGTGAAGTTTGGTGAAAATCCTGCAAGAAAGAGGCAAGATACACATGTCATAGCAGAGACCGGACATGACCTATATTTCGTTGAAAGTAGGTCACAATGACCCAAACGTTTGCACAATGTTAGATGCATAAAAGGAACATCCTGGTAAAGTTTGGTGAAAATCCTGCAAGAAAAAAGATAGATACATGTCATAGCGGAGATCGGACGTGACATATATTTTGTCGAAAGTAGGTCACAGCAACCCGAAATTATGCATGAGATGTTGGATCCATATAATGAACATTTTGGGAGTTTGGTGAAAATCCTGCATTTAATGAAGAAGATATTAAGAAATGAAACCGTACGCACAGACTAACGAACGGGCGGACAAACTGACACACATACACCTGGAAGACATTTTGATCGAGATCCGTAAATGGGTTCAACCAAAATTGCGATACCTTACTCATAACAAAAGTTACTGAGCAGAAACCATTTTTTCTATTTTTAGTAAGTGACCTTGACCTTGAACCCAGTGGCCCCAAATGCAATCCTAACCTTTCTTTCCACAAAAGCTACCAACCCAGCAATACCTCACTCCTAACAAAAGTTACTGAGCCAAAACCATTTTCTATTTTTAGTAACAGTGACCTTGAACCCAGTGACCCCAATTTCAATCTCAACCTTCCTTTCTACGGAGGCAACCTACCCAGCAAGATTTGTCACAATATCTCACTCCAAACAAAAGTTATTGAGCAAAAACCATTTTTCTATTTTTAGTAACTGCGACCTTGACCTTAAACCCAGTGGCCCCAAATGCAATCCCGATATTCCTTTTTCATATAAGCTACCCACCCTGCAAATTTCATCGCAATACCTCATTCCTAACACAAGTTATTGAGTTTGACCCAATATAGAATATTGCATATTTAAACAAGAGGTCAATGACCTTGAAGCTCTACTGACTGATTTTGATTTCAGGAAGTAGTCGCTACAGACTTGTTTTTTTTTTTTAGCCGTCACGGCCATCTTGAATTTCCGGCCTACCTGAAATTTTGCTAGGATCAATTAGACATCAAGAGCAACATTCCTGTGAAGTTTCATGAAAATCCGTCAAGTAGTTTCAGAGGAGTAGTCGCTACAAGTTTTCATTATATAACTCTATGTAAACAAAGATGGCCACTGGCAGCCATGTTTAACGTCGAATCAAAATAATGTTTGACTCTGTTAACCATCATGTCATGCTGATCATTTTACATAAAGTCCCATATCAATATCACTTATAGTTTTCAAGATGTAGTCGCTACAAACATCTTTTTTAAAAATCTATTTTTAGCTGTGGCGGCCATCTTGAATTTCTGGCCGATCTGAAATTTTGCTAGGATCAATTAGACATTAAGAGCAACATTCCTGTAAAGTGTCATGAAAATCCGCCAAGTAGTTTCAAAGAAGAAGTCACTACAAGTTTTTACTATATAACTCTATGTAAACAAAGATGGCCGCTGGCAGCAATGTTTAACGTTGAATCAAAACAATTTTTGACAAGGACCAACATCATGTCATGCTGATCATTTTAGAAAAGTCCCATATCAATATCACTTATAGTTTTCAAGAAGAAGTCGCTACAAACTTGTATTTTGAAAATTTATTTTTAGTCGTGGCGGCCATCTTGAATTTCCGGCCAACCTAAAATTTTGCTAGGATCAATTAGACATCAAAAGCAACATTCCTGTGAAGTTTCATGAAAATCCGTCAAGTAGTTTTAGAGGAGTAGTCGCTACAAGTTTTCATCATATAATTCTATGTAAACAAAGATGGCCGGGCAGCCATGTTTAACGTCGAATCAAAACGATTTTTGACAAGAACCAACATCATGTCATGCTGATCATTTTAGAAAAAGTCCCATATCAATATCACTTATAGTTTTCAAGAAGTAGTCGCTACAAACTTGTTTTTTAAAAACCTATTTTTAGATTTGGCGGCCATCTTGGATTTCACATCAACACGAATTTTTGCTAGGATCAACTAGACTTCATGGGCAACATTTCTGTAAAGTTTCATGAAAATCCATTCAGTAGTTTCAGAGGAGTTGTCGCTACAAAAAAAAGTTTACGGACAGACAGACGGACAGACGGACGACGGACGCCGCACCACGGCATAAGCTCTGCTGATCTCTGATCAGTAGAGCTAAAAAATCAAGGGCTTAAACTCTAGTGTTACTTGTTCAATCTGACTGGTTTTTGAACTTGTCTGAGCTTTCATTGATATCAACAATCTGGTAAAGTTTGAAAAAAAATTGGATGAAAAATGAAGGCCAGATCATGTTAACGAGGCCAAATTATAGCATATTTCAGAAAATCAACAGCCATATGGTCCGATCTAGCTGGTTTTCGAACTTGGCCAAGACTTCATTGCTATTAACAATCTGTGCAAATTTGGTAAAGATCAAATAATAAATGAAGATGCTAGAGTGTTCAGAATATAGCATTTTTTAGCAAAAATCAAGGGCCATAACTCCGGCGTAAATGGTCCGAACTGGCTGGTTTTTATCCCTGTCCGAGCTTTTATTGATAATGACAATCTGTGTAAGTTTAGTAAAGATCAAATAATAAATGAAGGTGCTAGAGTGTTCACAAAGCAGAAAATGGCAATTTTCAGCAAAACAAGGACCATAACTCTGGTGTTACAAATCTGATCTGGCTGGTTTTCGAACCCATCCAAGCTTTCATTGATATAATACACTGGCAAAGTTTCATAAAGATCAAATATAAAATGAAGGTGTTAGAGTGTAAACAAGGCTTAATATGGCATTTTTTAGCAAAACCAGGGCCACAACTCCGGTGTTACTATTCCGATCTGGCTGTTTTCGACCTCATCCGAGCTTTCATTGATATAAAGACACTGGCAAAGTTTCATAAAGATCCGATTAATAATGAAGTCCCTATCGCGTAAACAAGACAAAAGTAAATGGACGACGGATAACTCGCCATCCTAAAAATGAATGTGCTAGAGTGTTGACATCAAAAAGTTAACACATTTTCAATAATTCAAGAGCCATAACTCCCGTGTTACTGGTCGATCTGGCTGGTTTTCGAACTCGTCCGTGCTTTCATTGATATAAATACACTTGTAAAGTTTCGTAAAGATCAAATACAAAATGAAGGTGCTAGAGAGTAAACAAGGCTTAATATGGCATTTTTCAGCAAAACAAGAGCCACAACTCTGGTGATACTAATCCGATCTAGCTGTTTTTCAAACTCATCTCAGCTTTCATTTATATAAAGACACTGGCAAAGTTCCGTAAAGATCCGAATAATAATGAAGTCCCTACCGCATAAACAAGACAAAAGTTAACGGCCGGACGACGGACAGACGACGGACAACTCAAAAGTATGGGGATATTTTTCAGCTTCACAAACAATATTCCAATTAAAACATGGTAACATCTTCCTCAACCCACTTAGAATAGGAATGCCTGTACAGTTTTCATTTGTAATAAGAATGTCTCATGTTTCAGGCTTCATGCAGTCCTTATACTCTTGATCACTTGTAGATAGTGCTAGGTTGAAATGTGTGGGAGGAGATAGACACCCAAGACATTTTGACGTAAAATTTTATGAAAAAGGGACCATAAATCTGATTTTGACGCCGAAAGGATATGCACATCTTGACATCATAGGTAAGCAACCTGTATAAAGTTTCGAAGCTATCAGTTGAAAACTGTGGGAGGAGATGACACACAAACTTCGGGATGGCAGGAAGGATGGATGGAAGGACATGGCTAACGCTATATGCCCCTTTACCATTCAGTGGTGGGGGCATAAAAAAATGATGGAAACCGGGCTTGTAAACAAAATGATTTCTCCCTTTTAGTTTATTTATAAAAAGGTCACATACCACTTCGATAATTTATATCAAATTTCCAGGAAGAGGTAACCTAATAGAAAGTAGAGTAAAAATTGTCAGGATACATAGGTTTGTCTGAAAAATTAGTTTATGTTTACATGAATGATGGAAAGTGGCCCCAACCAGTGGCGGTCAACCCTTTTCAGACGAAGTTAAAAAATATTAATCCTAACAGTTGTTATTATTCAGGTCAAGAGTAATGTGATCGTGACTGGTGCGTTGAGAAATATTTCCCGCAAAATTCAGACAATTTCAAAATTGCGATGGCACTCGCAATTCTCTGAACAACAACCAATTGTTTATCTTTAAATTTTAAATCCTAATATGCTCCGAGAAGAGTTCCACTCCTAATAGCACTCCTTGTTGTCAGTTGATAGTGGAGTTATTTGATGAGGGGAATATGAATGAATGTCTTCACCGCGTGCGAGAATACCACGGGAATTAAGATTGCAATTTTGACTTACCGGTAGTGCAAAGGCAAGAACTCTGCATGGAATTGACCAAGACAAACTGAAATTGTGTCATGCATATCTACACTTCATGTTGATCATATAAACAATGTTTCAATTTGATATCTTAGAAACTGTTGAAGTAGTTTGCTCTACAAGATTGCATATGCTGAATGTAGCAATTCTGAATAAGTGCAAGGGCAATAACTCTGCATGGAATTGACCAAGCCAAACTAAAGTTGTGTCACGCACATGTACACTTTATGTTCATCATGTACATTAAGTTTGAAATCAATATCTGGTAAACTGTATAAGTAGTTTACTCCACAAGATTCAACAGACCGACCGACCGACCGTGACCGACCGACCGCCTGCCGCAGTGACTCCTATATACCCCCTCTCAAACTTTGTTTGCGTAATAACTCTATTTGAATGAAGACATAGATAGAGTTTAATTAACATTGTTGTTGTGATACGGGAAATAATTCCCGAGTGAGAAAGATTCTTGCGATATAGAAATGAATTTGTGAATCTTTCTCACGAGGGAATTATTTCCCGTATCATGACAACAATGTTAATTAAACTATATATTATATATTCTTTGATGAATTTCTTTCCAATCGTCTTTTGACACATGTATTCCTCCTTCTGTCACTCCTTTGGCGACAGTGTGGAGTAATACATAAATATTGTGACGTCACTCACGCTGTGTGACGTCACAATATTGCTGCACAGGCACAGGCTGGAACCGTCCTGTAGCCGATGATGGCTGGAGTTCAGGGGGCATTTCCAGCATTTTTTGGTTGCATAGGCATTTCAGGACCACTTACTTCTTCAAATTCAGAAGTTTTTAACAGTTCTTCAACCTGCTAAGGAAGTAGTTTTTCTTGCGCACTAGGCGAGATAGCACAGTAGAGGAAGAGATATGTTATAGATTTTCTCAAACTGGAAAATTTCTATAATTCATCACAGAATACATAATATTTACGGTTCTTGCACTCTGCAATTCTTCTCACTGCCCTTTATTATTGTATGAAGTTTCAATGCAGTCCCATTAATAGTTTTGAAGTTAACATCCTGACAAGAATTGTAAGTATAAATTTACAAAGGGCAATAACCCTAATTTGAATGAATACAGAGTTACAATTCTTGCACTCTGCATTTCCTCTCATTGCCCTCTATTATTGTGTGAAGTTTTATTGTAGTCCCATCAGTAGTTTTGAAGTAATGCTCCGGAAAAGAAAGGGACGGACGTACCATCTATTGAGACCTCAAGTGGTCTTTTGGCGGAGGTGGTTGTTTCTTAAGTAATCTGTAACCTTAAGCGGTCACTGCATTTGTCTATCCACTGCTCAAGTGGTGTTTCCTAGGTCCTATACAGCCTTAGGAGATACCAAAATACTTGGATGAACTTGCACTGTCCAACCTAAAGTGGTAAAAAATAACATGTATTTTTTTAACCACTAATAAAAGATGTAATTTTTGAGCGGTTACCACTTAATCAAAATGTACCACCGAAGCTACTGGACCGAAATATAAAATACCATTTAAGCTACTGAACTCAATAATGGAAGACAGACAAAGCGGTGACTGTATGCTACCCAAAAAGATTTGGGGAGCATAAATACATGTACTTACATTGTAAAGTATTTTTAAATTCTAATTTTAGAAATGGAGGACATATTGGATGACTGGATCTTGAATAGATTAATCCAGAATAGGTCTCCCATGGGTTTTACCAGTCACATGATGTAGGTACAAACAACTTTTACTACTACAATGTTTGATACTTGGACAATGATAGTGTTGCGTAACATTGTTTTCAGGAAAGTTGACCTACCATGTTTGTACCTACATGCCCAGTCTGACCAATCCTACCATGTTTGTACCCACATGGTTAGCCCAGTCCGACCAACCCTACAATGTTGCTACCTACATGGTTAGCGCAGTCGGACCAATTCCGGATAAGGAATATTACTGCACTATTGGTATGAAATTGGATCTAACTTTATTAAGCATATTTGCCTTGAATGAACAAAAAGATTATAGAGGCTTCTATATACTAGTACTCATTTTAAGTACATTTAAAGGGACATGCAGCAAATGTCTAGGTATTTATAAAGGGACATGCAGCAAATGTCTAGGTATTTATAAAGGGACATGCAGCAAATGTCTAGGTATTTATAAAGGGACATGCAGCAAATGTCTAGGTATTTATAAAGGGACATGCCTCGATTTCTTCACTCAATGTCAGATTTACTTTATTATTAAAGTTGCATGTATTTAAATATCTGGAAATAAAACATTGGACACAAAGTCATCATTATTTCTATCATGTTTTATCTAAATGATTACTGTTAAGTAATAGTTCAGAGTAATTTGATTTCAAGTTTTTTTAGAAATGGTAATAGAAGTATGATTTGCATGCATTCAAATGTGTAATGCTGTGAGGTGTAATGCTGCAAAGTTGAATGCTGTGAGGTGTAATACTGCAAAGTGTAATGCTGTGAGGTGTAATGCTGTGCAGTGCAATATTTGAGGTGTAATGCTGTGTGAGGTGTAATGCTGTGAGGTGTAATGCTATGAGGTGTATTACTGCCAAGTGTTTAAGAATCAGAGATTGTGGTGTGTCTCTTTAAAAGCTGAAAAGTTGTAAGCGTTCAAAAGAGACAAGTTGTTATCACAATGCCATCAAAACAGGAATTCTGGTTTGTTTGTCATTTAACTGATACTAACCACTGGTCAATCTCCACAAGTCCATAACTGTTAGATCTATGCCAGTTTTGACGTATTGCTGTCATGGTGGATGCTGGCCAAAGTGTGTAGTACAAAGGTTTCTAGTTTCTTCACATGTCTAGACAATCCAGTCAGGGGCGTTCCTGGGGCTAATTTAGGTATACGAACCATCGAATTTTGGATTCACAAATGTGCCTAACCCCTCTGTACCTTCAGTTTTTATTGCATTTTTCGCACTTTTTGCCTTTTTTATTTGTTTGTTTCTTTAATAGCCTGTATGCACGTGCGTCAGTGCGTGTGCCCAGGTACGCCCCTGCCAGTGGTTAATCCAAATCAGCTGTAACTGTTCGTGTCTAGCTTTTAGTAAGTACTGCCGTACCAAGTTCATTATTTTATGTCTGATTACAAGTAAGTTATACAATTAGAGGACCAAATGGGCCTAAATCGCTCACCTGATATGTGGGTTTATGTAAATTCAAGCATTATTTGTTTAAGCTAAATAAGGTTAAAAGAGTTGTGTTATAAATCTCTATGTACAAGCTTACGATTCCTGGGACAGGGTTGTTTTTGTCCCCAGGAATGTTACTTGGTTTTTCTAAAAAAGAAGGAATTTTAATAATGAAAAAAGTGATTCATTATACCATAAGGTAATATTACATATAACCATAAGGTAATGTTACATATAACCATAAGGTAATGTTACATATAACCATAAGGTAATGTTACATATAACCATAAGGTAATGTTACATATAAAATGTTAGACCTTTTATATAAAACTATGACTCCCAGGATGGGGACAGATTTTACTCCAGGGTCACCATTTGAAGAAAATTAGTAAAGGACCATAATCTTATGCAACATGCAATATATGAGAGCTCTATAACTTGTGGTTTCAGCGAAGAATTAAAAAAAAAAAATCTCTATAAAAGTCTATGTATAACACGTAATTCCTGGGGCAGCGCCAGTGCGTCAGGGTTGTCATTAGAAAAACTTGGCAAATGGCCATAAGCTAATGGTAAATGCATACTATTAAACCTCTAGCTCTTGTAGTTTCAGAGAAGACGATTTTTAAAAAAATTCCTACACAATTCTATGTATAACAACAACTCCTGGAGCAGGGCTAGATTTGATCCCAGGGTCATCATTTGAACAAACTTGGTAGAGGACCATAAGCTGATGCTACATGTAACATATGGGAACTCTATACCTTGTGGTTTTAGAAAAGATTTTTTAAGTTTTCCGTATGCAATTCATGTAAAATATGTGACCCCTGTGGCAGGGGCAAATGTGACCCCAAGGTCACAAAGTTGGTAGAGGACAATAAGCTTAGAGTAAAAATAGCAAAATATTAAACCTCCGGCTTTTCTAGTTGCAGAATTTTTTTTTAAGTTTTCTCTATATAAGTCTATGTAAAACTGTGAACCCTGGGGCAGGACCAGATTTTACCCCAGGGACCCATTTGAACAAACTTGGTAGAGGACCATAAGCTGAAGCTTCATGTAAAATATGAGAGCTCAGTGTCTCTGTGTGGTTTCAGAGAAGATTTTTTAAACTTTTCCCTATATGTCTATGCAAAATTTCTATATACAAACTTTGGACCGCCGAGGTGAAGTCATTTTGACCTTGGGGATTTTATTTGTACAACATAATCTAGGGGTTGGCAATCATTAATAAAGAAAAACTGTTGAAATCTGTTCAGTGGTTCTTGAGAAGTTTTTTTAAGGTTTTGACCATGTATGGTAATGGGTTGCCATCTTGGATCTTGCACTGACTTAATTTGTAAAATTTTGAAAGGCACTGACCTCAGTATCAACTATGTGAAATTTGGTCAAAATTGGCCAAGCGGTTTCTGATAAGAAGATTTTTTAAGGTTTTCCGTATACAAGACATGCAAAATCTCTACAGTCGAACGTTGAGTCTTCGAATACCATCGGTAACTCCAGCACATACTCCGGTCCCGGCACAACTCCTGTATAATTCAATATAATTTACCCTTTGTTTGAATATTATTTCTCGAATAACACCCCAAACTCGAAGCGTTTTTATGGTCCAAAGAACCGTTTATGTGCCGAAAGCTCCAAGGTGTGATCCGTTGCCATGCGATGTCAGCCACTAATTTTACATGATGCTTGAGTTCAATCGAGACATGAAAACAAACGGCCAATAAAACCAAGAGGTGAAAATTATGTTCGATTAAGTGATAATAAACAGATAAATTGTTTAATTTGTGTGAACTTTTTTTATGAGAAATTATGATCAATTAAACACATTTAATTTTCTAATCAAATAAAGTTTGTTGATTGATGTTGATTGATGTTAATGATGTTTGTACATTCTATTCAATTATATTCAACTTCCGGTTTGTATGAATTGTGCTATTTCTCTAAATAAATGCTTATTCATAAAACAAATATATTTTTGCAGTTTTTCTTGTATTTTCCTGGTAGTAATTACATTTAAATGCAACTGTTATTCAGCTGAAACAAACATGCATGCAAATAAGAACGTATTGAGAAAGTTTAATTGCGTATATAAGCAGCATAGTATAATTATATATTAATGTTTTCGGACAGTACACAAGGTCGGACAGATGATTTGTTTTGTTTTTGCCAACTCGATTTCTCAAACACAACGATTTCTCAAACATCCTATGGTCCCCATGACTAAGAGTATGAGTTACCGAAGACTGACTTATATACAAACTTTGGACCCCTTGGGTTGCAGCCTTTTCTAACCCCTGGGACTTCATTTCTATAACTTTTACAGTTCAGGGGTTGGCGATAATTAATAAGGAAAAAACTGTCGAAATTTGTTCAGTGGTTTCTTTGAGAAGAAGATATTTTGTAAGGTTTTGACCATATATGGTATAAATGGCAGCCATCTTGGATCTCGCACTGACCTAATTTGTACAGCTTTGAAAGGCACTGACCTCATGTGAAATTCGGTCAAAATTGGTCAAGTGGTTTCTAATGAAAAGATGTTTTTTCCAATAGAAGACTATGCAAAACATGCAAAATCTCTATATACAAACTCAAGACTCCCGGGTTACAACCATTTTTGGCAGTGGGGACTTCATTTGTATAACTTTTATAGTCTAGGTGTTGGTGATCATTAATAAAGAAAAAGAGGCCCAAGAGGGCCTGTGGACACTCTACTGGCTAAAACGGCTCTTATATCAAGGGTTGTTGTCATAAAATTTCCATCAGTACTTCTTTTAAAATACCGTGAAAAATACACAAAAAACAACACAAACAACAGAAACTTAAACCTTTGACCCATGCTAACAATTTAAACAAGCAACCCTAGTTCTAATTTTGGTATGGTTATTGAGGGACTCGAGGCACAACAATTAGTATAAAATAGGTTTTGACCACCTGTAGAGGGGCCCCTTTATGCAGGCGGTCAAAACCCATTTTATATAATTGTTGTGCCACAAGTCCCTAAATAACCATACTAAATTAGAACTAAGGGTTGTTTTTAGTAAAAACAAAATACAGGATAAAAGGGCCATAAATCCATCAAAATCATTAAACTGGAACACAGCAAAGACATGTGCAACTAGGCTTGGTAATGGTCATCCCTACCAAGTTTCATGGAAATCCAGGCAGCGGATCAGGAAAAGCAGTCGTGACAAAGCTTATGTATTAAAACCTTTAAAGGGATTTAAAGAGCCACAACTCCATCAAACAACATTCAACTGGAACATGACAATGCGCATTTAGGCTTGGAACTGATCATTCCTGCCAAGTTTCATTGAAATCCAACCAGAGGTTTGGGAAAACTAGTCCAGATAAAGTTTGTGTATAAGGGACCATAACTCTGTCAAAAATCATTAAACCGGAACATGGCAATGACTTGCGCAACTAGGCTTGGTACTGATCATTCCTGCCAAGTTTCGTTGAAATCCGGACAGGCGTTCAGGAGAACTAGTCTGTACAGTCTTGTGTTGAATGGATTAGTATTGCATGGATTAGTCTTTCTTGTGTTGCATGGATTAGTACTGCTTGTGTATTTTTTATATTTCATGGATTAGTCTTTCCTGTTTTGCATGGATTAGTCTTTCTTGTGTTGCATGTATTAGTCTTTCCTGTTTTGCATGTATTAGTCTTTCTTGTGTTGCATGGATTAGTCTTTCTTGTGTAACATGGATTAGTATTTCTTGTGTCACATGGATTAGTATTTCTTGTGTTGAATGTATTAATCTTTCTTTTGTTGCATGGATTAGTCTTTCTTGTGTCACATGGATTAGTATTTCTTGTGTTGAATGGATTAGTATTGCTTGTGTCGTATGGATTAGTATTTTTTATATTTCATGGATTATTCTTTCCTGTTTTGCATGGATTAGTCTTTCTTGTGCTGCACGTATTAGTCTTTCTGCATGAATTAGTAATTCTTGTGTCACATGGATTAGTCTTTCTGTGTTGCAAGGATTAATCTTTCTTGTGTTGCATGGATTAGTCTTTCTTGTGTCACAAGGATAAGTCTTTCTTGTGTTGAATGTATTAATCTTTCTTTTGTTCCATGGATTAATCTTTCTTGTGTTGCATGGATTAATCTTTCTTGTGTTGCATGGATTAATCTTTCTTGTGTTGCATGGATTAGTATTTCTTGTGTTGCATGGATTAGTCTATCCTGTTTTGCATGGATTAGTCTTTCTTCTGTCACATGGATTAGTCTTTCTTGTGTTGCATGGATTAGCATTTCTTGTGTTGCATGGATTAGTCTTTCTTGTGTCACATGGATTAGTCTTTCTTGTGTTGCATGGATTAGTATTGCTTGTGTCCCATGGATTAGTATTTCTTGTGTTGCATGGATTAGTATTTCTTGTTTTGCATGTATTAGTCTTTCTTGTGTCACATGGATTAGTATTTCTTGTGTTGCATGGATTAGTATTTCTTGTGTTCATGGATTAATCTTTCTTGTGTTGCATGGATTAATCTTTCTTGTGTCACATGGATTAATCTTTCTTGCGTCGCATGGATTAGTCCTTCTTCTCCTCGTATTGGGGATCAATCCCATCATTGGTAAATTCTCTTAATTTCATTTGAAACTTCTTTGGAAAATATCTGCAAGAAATAAGTGGTATATATCTGAATATGCTTGCTCTGAAACTTCTTTGGCAAAAGTATTACAACGCACGAGGACTGATTAATTGATTTAGGCTGATTTCAATTTAAACCATACCCATGGTCTGAATGCAGGTTGATTTCAATTTAAACCATACCCATGTGTCTGAATGCAGGCTGATTTCAATTTAAATCATACCCATGTGTCTGAATGCATTAAGTTAGAAAACAAATATAAATCTGAAGGTTTTAAGTTAAAGCATCATTATATCTGAACGTTTTCAGTTTGAAAACACAGGTGTCTGCACCATCTCTAAACTATAGGTTACACTGCAGTACCTGCAGATGGTGATAGGAATACTGCAGTATCTCTAGATGGTGACTATCAGTAATATTGCACATCTATAGATGGTGACAGTAGTATTGCAGTATCTGCAGATGGTGACTATCAGTAATATTGCATATCTATAGATGGAGATGATAGTTATATTGCAATATCTCTTGATGGTGACTTTGCATATCTATAGATGGTGACAGTAATATTGCAATATCTCTAGATGGTGAATATCACTAATACTGCAGTATCTCTAGATGGTGACTATCAGTAATATCGCAGTATCTCTAGATAGTAACTATGTAATACTGTCAGCAATACCGCAGTATCTCAAGAAGGTGACTATCAATAAATCTGCAGTATCTCTAGATGGCGACTATCAGTAAATCTGCAGTATCTCTAGATGGTGACTATCAATAAAACTGCAGTATCTCTAGATGGTGACTATCAATAAATCTGCTATATCTCTAGATGGTGACTATCAATAAAACTGCACTATCTGACTATCAATAAATCTACAGTATCTCTAGATGATGACTATCAGTAATAATGCAGTGTCTCTAGATGATGACTATCAGTAATAGCGCAGTGCAACTAGATGGTGACTATTTGTAATATATCTCTAGATGGTGACTATCAGTAATAATGAATATCTCTAGATGATGAATATCAGTAATATTGCATTTATATCTCTAGATGACGACCGTCAGTAATATGGCAGTGGAACTAGATGGTGACTATTAGTAATATTGCCTATCTCTAGATGATGACTATCAGTAATACTGCAGTATTTCTAGAGGGTGCTATCATTAATACTGCGATATCTCTAGATGTTGACTATTGATTATACTGCAGTCTCTTCCCTAGAGGATGACTATCAGTAAATCTGGAGTATCTCTAGATGGTGACTATCAATAAAACTACAGTCTCTATAGATGGTGACTAGTTTCACCATCTATTTTTGCACTGCGCTATTACTGATAGTCATCATCTAGAGACACTGCATTATTACTATTACTGATAGTCATCATCTAGGGATACTATAGACATCTCTAAACGGTCACTATCAGTATTACAGCAGTTCTCTAGATGGTGACTATCAATAATACTGCAGTATCTCTAGGTGGTGACTATTAGTAATATTTGAGTATTTCTAGATGGTGACTATCAGTATTACTGCAGTATCTCTAGATGGTGACTATCAGTATTACTGCAGTATCACTAGATGGTGACTATCAGTATTACTGCAGTATCACTAGATGGTGACTATCAGTATTACTGCAGTATCACCAGATGGTGACTATCAGTATTACTGCAATATCACTAGATGGTGACTATCAGTATTACTGCAATATCACTAGATGGTGACTATCAGTATTACTGCAGTATCTCTAGATGGTGACTGTCAATATTTCTGCAGTATCACTAGATGGTGACTATCAGTATTACTGCAGTATCTCTAGATGGTGACAATCAGTATTCCTGCAGTATCATTAGATGATGACTATCAGTATTACTGCAGTATTTCTAGATGATGACTGTCAGTTTTACTGCAGTATCACTAGATGGTGACTATCAGTATTACTGCAGTATCTCTAGATGGTGACTATCAGCAATACTGCAGTGCAGTATAACTAGATGGTGACTATCAGTATAACTACAGTATCACTAGAAGGTGACTGTCAGTAATACTGCAGTATCACTAGATGGTGGCTATCAGTAATACTGCAGTATCTCTAGATAGTGACTATCAGTATTACTGCAGTATCACTAGATGGTGACTATCAGTATAACTGCAGTATCACTATATGGTGACTATGAATATTACTGCAGTATCTCTAGATAGTGACTATCAGTATTACTGCAGTATCACAAGATGGTGACTATCAGTATTACTGCAGTATCACTAGATGGTGACTGAGCATTACTGCAGTATCACTAGATGGTGAATATAAGTATTACTGCAGTATCTCTAGATGATGACTATCAGTATTACTCCAGTATCACTAGATGGTGACTATCAGCAATACTGCAGTGCAGTATAACTAGATGGTGACTATCAGTATAACTACAGTATCACTAGAAGGTGACTATCAGTAATACTGCAGTATCACTAGATGGTGGCTATCAGTAATACTGCAGTATTTCTAGATAGTGACTATCAGTATTACTGCAGTATCACTAGATGGTGACTATCAGTATTACTGCAGTATCACTAGATGGTGACTATGAATATTACTGCAGTATCTCTAGATAGTGACTATCAGTATTACTGCAGTATCACAAGATGGTGACTATCAGTATTACTGCAGTATCACTAGATGGTGACTGAGCATTACTGCAGTATCACTAGATGGTGAATATAAGTATTACTGCAGTATCTCTAGATGATGACTATCAGTATTACTCCAGTATCACTAGATGGTGACTATCAGCAATACTGCAGTATATCTAGATGGTGACTATCAGTATAACTACAGTATCACTAGAAGGTCACTATCAGTAATACTGCAGTATCTCTAGATAGTGACTATCAGTATTACTGCAGTATCACTAGATGGTGACTATCAGTATTACTGCAGTATCTCTAGATGGTGACTATCAGCAATACTGCAGTATCTCTAGATGGTGGCTAACTGCAGTATCTCTAGATGGTGGTTATAAGCAATACTGCAGTATCTCTAGATGATGACTATCAGTATTACTGCAGTATCACTAGATGGTGACTATCAGCAATACTGCAGTATCTCTAGATAGTGACTATCAGTATTACTGCAGTATCACTAGATGGTGACTATCAGTATTACTGCAGTATCACTAGAAGGTGACTATCAGTAGTACTGCAGTATCTCTAGATGGTGACTATCAGCAATATTGCAGTATCTCCAGATGGTGGATATCAGCAATACTGCAGTATCTCTAGATGGTGACTATCAGTATTACTGCAGTATCTCTAGATGTTGACTATCAGTAGTACTGAAGTATCTCTAGATGGTGACTATTAGTATTTATGCAATATCTCTAGATGGTGACTATCCGTATTACTGCAGTATCACTAGATGGTGACTATCAGTATTACTGAAGTATCACTAGATGATGACTATCAGTATTACTGCAGTATCTCTAGATAGTGACTATCAGTATTTCTGCAGTATCACTAGATGGTGACTATCAGCAATACTGCAGTGCAGTACAACTAGATGGTGACTATCAGTATAACTACAGTATCACTAGAAGGTGACTATCAGTAATACTGCAGTATCACTAGATGGTGGCTATCAGTAATACTGCAGTATCTCTAGATAGTGACTATCAGTATTACTGCAGTATCACTAGATGGTGACTATCAGTATAACTGCAGTATCACTATATGGTGACTATGAATATTACTGCAGTATCTCTAGATAGTGACTATCAGTATTACTGCAGTATCACAAGATGGTGACTATCAGTATTACTGCAGTATCACTAGATGGTGACTGAGCATTACTGCAGTATCACTAGATGGTGAATATAAGTATTACTGCAGTATCTCTAGATGATGACTATCAGTATTACTCCAGTATCACTAGATGGTGACTATCAGCAATACTGCAGTGCAGTATAACTAGATGGTGACTATCAGTATAACTACAGTATCACTAGAAGGTGACTATCAGTAATACTGCAGTATCACTAGATGGTGGCTATCAGTAATACTGCAGTATCTCTAGATAGTGACTATCAGTATTACTGCAGTATCACTAGATGGTGACTATCAGTATTACTGCAGTATCACTAGATGGTGACTATGAATATTACTGCAGTATCTCTAGATAGTGACTATCAGTATTACTGCAGTATCACAAGATGGTGACTATCAGTATTACTGCAGTATCACTAGATGGTGACTGAGCATTACTGCAGTATCACTAGATGGTGAATATAAGTATTACTGCAGTATCTCTAGATGATGACTATCAGTATTACTCCAGTATCACTAGATGGTGACTATCAGCAATACTGCAGTATATCTAGATGGTGACTATCAGTATAACTACAGTATCACTAGAAGGTCACTATCAGTAATACTGCAGTATCTCTAGATAGTGACCATCAGTATTACTGCAGTATCACTAGATGGTGACTATCAGTATTACTGCAGTATCTCTAGATGGTGACTATCAGCAATACTGCAGTATCTCTAGATGGTGGCTAACTGCAGTATCTCTAGATGGTGGTTATAAGCAATACTGCAGTATCTCTAGATGATGACTATCAGTATTACTGCAGTATCACTAGATGGTGACTATCAGCAATACTGCAGTATCTCTTGATAGTGACTATCAGTATTACTGCAGTATCACTAGATGGTGACTATCAGTATTACTGCAGTATCACTAGATGGTGACTATCAGTATTACTGCAGTATCTCTAGATGGTGACTATCAGCAATATTGCAGTATCTCCAGATGGTGGATATCAGCAATACTGCAGTATCTCTAGATGGTGACTATCAGTATTACTGCAGTATCTCTAGATGTTGACTATCAGTAGTACTGAAGTATCTCTAGATGGTGACTATTAGTATTTATGCAATATCTCTAGATGGTGACTATCCGTATTACTGCAGTATCACTAGATGGTGACTATCAGTATTACTGAAGTATCACTAGATGATGACTATCAGTATTACTGCAGTATCTCTAGATAGTGACTATCAGTATTTCTGCAGTATCACTAGATGGTGACTATCAGTATTACTGAAGTATCACTAGATGTTGACTATCAGTATAACTGCAGTATCTCTAGATGTTGACTATCAGTATTACTGAAGAATCACTAGATAATGACTATCAGTATTACTGCAGTATCACTAGATGTTGACTATCAGCATTACTGCAGTATTATGGATGGTGACTATCCATATTACTGCAGTATCACTAGAAGGTGACTATCAGTATTACTGCAGTATCTCTAGATGGTGACTATCAGTATTACTGAAGTATCTCTAGATGGTGACTATCAGTATTACTGAAGTATCACTAGATGGTGACTATCAGTATTACTGAAATATCACTAGATGTTGACAATTAGTATTTCTGCAATACCTCTAGATGGTGACTATCCATATTACTGCAGTATCACTAGATAATGGATATCAGAATTACTGCAGTATCACTAGATAATGACTATCAGAACTACTGCAGTATCTCTAGATGTTGACTATCAGTATTACTGAAGTATCACTAGATGTTGACTATTAGTATTACAGAAGTATCTCTAGATAGTGACTATCAGTATTTCTGCAGTATCTCTAGATGGTGACTATCAGTATTACTGAAGTATCTCTAGATGGTGACTATCAGTATTACTAGATGATGACTATATATCAGTATTACTGCAGTATCTCTAGATGGTGCCTATCGGCATTACTGCAGTATCTCTAGATGGTGACAATCAGTAATACTGCAGTATCACTAGATGGTGACTATCAGTATTACTGCAGTATCACTAGATGATGACTATTCATCAGCATTACTGCAGTATCTCTAGATGGTGCCTATCGGCATTACTGCAGTATCTCTAGATGGTGACAATCAGTAATACTGCAGTATCTCTAGATGGTGACTATCAGTATTACTGCAGTATCACTAGATGATTATTTATCAGTATTACTGCAGTATCTCTAGATGGTGCCTATCGGCATTACTGCAGTATCTCTAGATGGTGACAATCAGTAATACTGCAGTATCTAGATGGTGACAATCAGTAACACATGAGAGGTTACGTTTCCATCTTACCCGATTATTTTAAGACTGTTTTCTAAGGAAGCCAGTATAAACACCATCTGGGCGTTACTCTGGGTTCCACTGACCACAGCAGATGCGACCTCATCAGGCGTTAACCATTTCTTTGAAAACCTGAAATGAGATCAATTTTTTTTTTTTATAAACTTGAGAAATACATCCAGATTGCTGTGTGACCCATAAAACTTGAGATATATTGAGTCATTTTCAACCATGTGACCTATGGCCGGTTGTATAACCGAACCCAAAACAAACATGTACACAAAGTTTTATAAAGATTAGCGGGTCTTAAGGTAACAACATGGACATAAATGTAACCGACATGGAAGTGGACATGAATGCTGACTCATCTTGATCTTTTATTATGTTTTCCAAATATGAATCCGATTGATCTTAAACAATATCATCCATTCAAACATTAAGTACTGTACCGAAAAATAATAGGAGTACATAAACAAGGTCATGGTGATAATAGTGAAAGATAAGGATATCAACTAACCTTCCACGCTTAAATTTGGTCATCCCCGTATCTACAAACATGGGAAAGACTGTGGTAAGATGTATCCCATCGTGCCCATCTCGCTTCATCTCATCCCTAAGGGCCTGCGTAAATCCCTCCACAGCAAACTTAGAAGCACTGCAAAAGGCAACTTAGATTACTAAATTGCTTAAACAAGGGTGCAGGGAGATAGGACTGGGTAGTCTTTGCCCCAACTTCCTCTTTTTAAATCCACTAAATCCACTGACCCTTTCTTACTGTTGTGACCAGTTCCATAGGAATTGACACCCCCACTTACTCACTACCTGCTTCTTATCCTATTCCATTGCTGACAAATACTCCCTTCCTCTCGTTTTCACTTACTCCCCTCCCAAGTTAAATACCTAGATATCGCACACAAGATAGTACACTCAGAGCAAATGCTGCAGTGACTTGGTGGTAGTGTTCGCCTCGCATGATGAAGCACATAAAGGGTAGCGCTCGGACTGACAATCCTGGGGTCAAATTATGTCTCCACGAGGTAGACATATTGTTTTTGTGCTGTCTCTGTATGTCCGTCCCTTGTTTGTCTGCTGTCTGTATATCACAAACTTTGTCCTGACTAGTTTTCCTGAACCCCTGGTCGGATTTCAATCAAACTTTGCAGGAATAATGAGTACCATGCCCAGTTGCGCATACCAGTTGAATGTGATCCAGCTGAATGATTTTTGGCGGAGTTATGGCCTCTTATATAGAAACTTTGTCCGGACTTCTAAGGTTTTAATTCACAAGGTTTGTCCGGACTAGTTCTCCTGATCCCCTGGCCGGATTTAAACGAATCTTGGCGGGAATAATGAGTACAAAGCCTAGTTGTGCATATCTTAGCCACGTTCCAGTTGAATGAATTTTGGCAGAGTTATGGCCCTTTAAAGGTTTTAATACACTAACTTTGTACAGACTAGTGGCCATCATTTCAGCAAAACATGGCAAGAATGATCAGTACCAAGCCTTGTTGCGCATGTCATTGCTATGTTCCGGTTGAATTATTTTTGACAAGAGTTATAGCCCCTTATACACAGACTTTATTTTTAGCCAGTAGAGCATAATAATAATAATAATAATAATAATAATAATAAAAGCTTTATTTAAAGAAGATAACACATTAGAGTTATATAACATACATCATATACATCTTATTTTCAATGTGGCCTTCTGCAAAAACTCATACACGCACACACGCACACACTCACACACACACAATATGCATATATACATCGACAAACACTCCATTAGTTAATTTTCTAGAAACAATATTAAAGATCATGAAATAATACAGTACATGCGGATCCTTACCGTACTAAAAATTCAGTTATATGTTTACTTTGTTATATTGTTATCTGAACAATTAATCGTTAAATGATAATACATTACTTTGCAATAAATGTGATCTGTATCTATATTTAAATAAATGTAACGACGATGATGAACGAATCTGTACAGGCACACTATTCCATACTTGTGCACGTAAAAATGTAAAGGATTTTTTTCATATAATTTGTACGTGGCTTGGGAGTTACTAAATCACTGTTTGTAATAGATCGAAGGCTATATATGTCACTGCTGGAAAAGGTTAATAATTTGCGTATGTAATTTGGAGCGAGATGATATTTCGCTTTGTATACTAGAACAGCTATGTGATACTGATATCTATCTGAAACTGATAGCCATTGTAATTCTTTCAGTAGTGATTTGCACCCAGTTTTGTGAGATTTATGCATTATTATTCGCGCTACTCTTACTTGTAGCTTATTTATCTTATTGATGTTGTTCCCCTTAGCCCATATTGGGCAACAATAGTCAATGGTCGACAGGATGTAAGCGTTGTAGTACAGTTTCTTCATATCATCCGTCAAGAAATAAACAATTTTCTTTTAAAGTGCAATTTTAGAATTAATTTTGGAACTCAGTTTTGATATCTGTACATTCCATGATAACGTATTATCAACATAAATTTCGAGTATCTTTTGAACGTTAACATTTTCTATTTGCAAATCATTAATGTTTAATTGTAATAGCACATGGTTGTTATTTAGTGCTTTGTGTTTAATATGTGAAGTTATAATCATACATTTAGTTTTAGTGGGATGTAGAGCCATATTATTTTCATCACACCACCTATTTATTGCTTTCAAATTAGCCTGAAGTCGGGTTTGTACTTTAAGGATATCATGATCAGCTTCATATAGAGTGGAATCATCCGCGTACAGATCTTACTTTCCTGTGGTAGTTGTATAAGCAATATCATTGATATATATTACAAATAGAAGCGGCCCCAGGATCGAAACCTGGGGTACGCCTGTTGTCACTAACAATTTGTTTGTAGTGAAAGTACCATGTTTCATGAACTGTGTCCGGTTTGAAAGGTACGATGTAAACAGTTTGACCATTTTATTTGAACAATGATACAAATGCAGTTTATGTATAAGTATATTGTGGTCTACCAAATCAAATGCCTTCTTCAGATCTAAAAAAAACACACCAACGTATTTTCCTAAATCCACATCTTTTAACCATGAATCTATTAAATGAATGAGCGCCGTTTGACACGAATGCTGCTGTCTAAAATCTGATTGGGTATCATGAATGATAGAATATTTTATAAAATATGATTGTAACTGAGGTGCAATATGTCTTTCAAACACTTTGGATATGGTCGGTAAGATTGAAATTGGACGATAATTATTTGGATCTTCTTTGTCTCCACTCTTGAAAATCGGTTTGACACACGCCACTTTTAGTGCATCCGGAAAAATTCCTTGATCAATACTTTGATTGATGATATAGGCAATTGCAGGTGTGATACAATCGCCACAGTATTTAAGAATTTCGGGACCAATACCATCTGACCCTGTAGACTTATTTGGATTTAAAATTATCTATAATTTTCTTTACTTCATATGCCGTTATATGCTGCATGTTTTAATTTATCATCTAGAGTTTGCTGAATATTTGAAAAGTTTTCAGCAACCAAGGATGTTTTGTCAATAATATTTGAGATATTTGTAAAATGTTCATTTAGAGCATTTAAAATGTTAGTCTGACCCTCAATAATTGTGTTTTTATACCGAAGTTTGTTTGATAAAAAGGAATTTGCATCGTTGTGAACTTCATTACATATAGCTTTTAAATTCTTCCATAAAATGCTTGGAGACTTATTGCTTTTTATTGCTTCAGTGAAAAAATTCTTTTTATGTTTTCTTATCATTGATAATATTTTATTTCTTACTATCTTTAATTCGGTGAATTTTTTTTTGCGGAGAAGTTTACTTCGTTGGAATATAGCAGCTTTTATTTCATCACTGAACCATGCTGGCTGGATATCACGCTTAATTCTCTTTTTGAGGTGCGTTTTTCAATAAAACACTATTTATGTATTAGTTAGAGGCTATGAAGTGAAATTTTAACAACTAAGAAACCCTAAGGGAAGGAGCGCAGCGACTACTCACATGTAGTCAGTAGTCACTCACCAGTAGTCAGAGAGGTAGGATGTTATAAAGGGAACATTCACCTGTAGTCAGAGAGGTAGGCTGTTCTACAGGGAACACTCGCGAGTAGTCAGCCAGACGTTCTTTCACAAGGCTATTAGGTACAAATTTACGGATAATGCTTTTTTTTTCTTTTTTTTTAAAAATTCAGAAATGTGCAAATTTATGTTCCCTTGAAATTGTATTTTTGAAAAGAACCTCGAAATGTAATGCCCACAAAATAAAATTAGTCGGTGAGGTAAGCCATTCTAGAGGGAATACTTACTTGTATCAGTGAGGTAAGTCATTCTAGAGGGAACCCTTACCTGTAGTCAGTGAGGTAAGTCATTCTAGAGGAACACTCACTTGTAGTCAGTGAGGTAAGTCATTCTAGAGGAACACTCACTTGTAGTCAGTGAGGTATGTCATTCTAGAGGGAACCCTTACCTGTAGTCAGTGAGGTAAGTCATTCTAGAGGAACACTCACTTGTAGTCAGTGAGGTATGTCCTTCTAGAGGGAACACTCACCTGTAGTCAGTGAGGTAAGTCATTCTAGAGGAACACTCACTTGTAGTCAGTGAGGTATGTCCTTCTAGAGGGAACACTCACCTGTAGTCAGTGAGGTAAGTCATTCTAGAGGAACACTCACTTGTAGTCAGTGAGGTATGTAATTCTAGAGGGAACACTCACCTGTAGTCAGTGAGGTAAGTCATTCTAGAGGAACACTCACTTGTAGTCAGTGGGGTAAGTCATTCTAGAGGAACACTCACTTGTAGCCAGTGAGGTATGTCATTCTTGAGGGAACACTCACCTGTAGTCAGTGAGGTAAGTCATTCTAGAGGAACACTCACCTGTAGTCAGTGAGGTAAGTCATTCTAGAGGAATACTCACTTGTAGTCAGTGAGGTAAGTCATTCTAGAGGAACACTCACTTGTAGTCAGTGAGGTATGTCATTATAGAGGGAACACTCACCTGTAGTCAGTGAGGTAAGTCATTCTAGAAAAACACTCACCTGTAGTCAGTGAGGTAAGTCATTCTAGAGGAACACTCACTTGTAGTCAGTGAGGTAAGTCATTCTAGAGGAAAACTCACCTGTAGTCAGTGAGGTAAGTCATTCTAGAGGAACACTCACCTGTAGTCAGTGAGGTAAGTCATTCTAGAGGAACACTCACTTGTAGTCAGTGAGTTAAGTCATTCTAGAGGAACACTCACCTGTAGTCAGTTAAGAAAGTCATTCTAGAGGAACACTCACTTGTAGTCAGTGAGGTAAGTCATTCTAGAGGTACACTCACCTGTAGCTAGTGAGGTAAGTCATTCTAGAGGAACACTCACTTGTAGTCAGTGAGGTAGGCCATTCCAGAGGTAACACTCACCTGTAGTCAGTGAGGTAGGTCATCCTAGAGGGAACACTCACCTGTAGTCAGTGAGGTAGGCCATTCTAGAGGGAACACTCACCTGTAGTCAGTGAGGTAGGTTATCCTAGTATTTACTTATCAGATTCAAAATGAATGTGTATAAAGGAACTCGTTCAGAGTTAACAATTGCTTTAAATAGTTTATGCTTTCAAAATGGATGTGAATTAATACATTTAAAATAAACAATTTTTCTGATTAAGTAAAACAAAAGAAACACTGTATGACCTTAATATTAGACACATACTTGCAATTTTCATTATGTAAATATGGAATAAACCGTTTCACACGACACACATACAAATATAATACTCATGATTTTTAACAGTTATGAGTTTTTGTAGTAAGTTGATGAGTAATGGTACTCACAATTTAAAACAAGAGCTGTCGGAGAACAGCGCAGCTAGACTATTCGATTTTTCAGAGAATAATAAATTATATAGCGAGTATATACCATCAGAAAAAGGCTAAACCAATGTGGGGTGGGGTTGGGGGATGGGGTCGATATAAAATTCCACAAATTTTATTATTTTTATCTGTTTTAATCCAAAATTGCTGTCATTTTAAAGAAATTTGTGGTCAAAAGGCAACTCGGGGAGGGAGCTGATAGCTGGATGGGGTTGGGCAAAATAGTTATATATGTGTAAGAAGTGACCATAACAACACAGACATATGTAAAAAAATAATACAAAAAATTGAGTTTCGAGTGGGGTGGGTGTGGTGGGAAGGCGGGGCGGTGGAGGTGGGGGGGCAACATATATGTGTAAGAAGCTATGTGTAAGAATTGACCAAAACAACACAGAAATATGTAAGCAAGAGGGCCAAGATGGCCCTAAATTGATCACCTGAGTACTGGCACATTATGAAACTACTTCGAAATCTTATGGTCATATACAATCTGTGTAAGTTTGGTTAAGATTGTTCAAGAAATGTGGGCTCTGTTGTGTATAACAACATTGATACAAAGACACTGACAAAGTTTGGTAAATATCAAATACAAAATGAAGGTGCTAGAGTGTAACACCTCGGCCAGGGCCAAATGTGACCCCAGGGCTACATGTAATATATGAGAGCTTTATGGTTTCAGAGAAAACATTTTTTTAAGTTTTTCCCTATACAAGTCTATGTAAAACATGACCCCTTGGGCGTGGTCAAATGTGACCCCACGGTCACCATTTGAACAAACTTGGTAAAGGATCATAAGAGTATAGTAAATGCAAAATATTAAACCTATGGCTCTTGTAGTTCCAGAGAAGAAGACTTTAATGTGTTTCCTATATAAGTCTATGTAAAACTGTGACCCACGGGGCGGGGTACCATAATCTTATAGTCAATGCAAAATATTAAACCTCTGGCTCTTGCAGTTTCAGAGAAGAATTTTTTTTTCCTACATATATATACAAGATAAATAGTAACTCTTCTTCAAATTTTCGAACACTAAGTCTTGTTCTTTTTCAAGAAAAAGCACAGAAATACAACTTTTAAGTAAAATCTATCTTGTTGTTTAAATGGCAGACGTTATGATCATTTCAACAACAAGATGGATTTTACTTAAAAGTTATATTTCTGTGCTTTTTCTTGAAAAAAAACAAGTGTTCGAAAAAGAGTTACTATTTATTTAATATTGAATTAACTTTCCTTTTGAAATACTCTACAGATATGAAAATATATATATATAAGTCTATGTAAAACTATGACCCCGAGGCGCGGCCAAATTTGACACCAACAAACTTGGTAGAGGACCAAAAGCTTATAGCAAATGCAAAATATTAAACCTCTGGCTTTTGCAGTTCCAGAGAAGATTTTTTCAGTTTTTCCCTATACAAGCCTATGTAAAACTGTGACCCCTGGGGTGGGGTCAAATTTGACCCCAGGGTCACCATTTGAACAAAATTGTTAGAGGACCATAAGCTTATAGCAAATGCAAAATATTAAACCTCCGGCTCTTGTAGGGAGCGCACTCTCTATATGTTTAAGAAGCTATGTAAGAATTGACCAAAACATGCTGGAGGGAGTGTGTGTGTGGTGGGTGATAGATTATAGATATATACATGCTTACATGCAAACTTAGATCTGCCTTTATTGCACATTTTATGGGCCATCACAATTTGGGTTCCATGGGAGCCCAGAATTTGCAGAAGACAACATTTACTTACCCAACCCTTTACAACATACTATAAGGAAACCAATTCCCAAATTTAGTTCAGCTAGGACAAGAAATGTAAGAGATATAGACCTGTAAACACAGCTTACATGCAAAATTGGATATGAAACAGACACATTTTAATGGCCATCAGAATTTGGGTTCCATGGGAGCCCAGGGGTTACAGAAACCAAAATTACTTAAGCAGCCCTTAAGATAATGCTATAAGGAAGCTAATGGCCAAATTTGGTCATGCTAGGGTAAGAAATGTAAGAGATATAGACTTGTAAACACAGCTTACACGCAAAATTTGATGTGAAATGGCACACATTTTAAGGGCTATCAGAATGTGGGTTCCATGGGAGCCCATGGGTTACAGGAACCAAAATAATGCTATAAGGTAGCCCATGGCCAAATTTGGTTGTGCTAGGATAAGAAATGTAAGAGATATAGACTTGTAAACACAGCTTACACGGAAACATTGCCGACGCCGGGGGATTACATAAGCTCTCTTATTCTTCGAATAGTCGAGCTAAAAACTCAGTTTTTTTGTAAAAAATTATGAGTAAAATATTTCAAAACTCAGCTTATCTACAGCTCTGTCTAGAGGGAACACTCACCTGTAGTCAGTGAGGTAAGCCATTTTAGAGGGAACAATAATGTAGTCAGTGAGGTAGGTTGTTCTAGAGGAAACACTCACCAGTAGTCAGTGAGGTAGGCTGTTCTAGAGGAAACACTCACCTGTAGTCAGTGAGGTAGGCTGTTCTAGAGGAAACACTCACCAGTAGTCAGTGAGGTAGGCTGTTCTAGAGGAAACACTCACCAGTAGTCAGTAAGGTAGACTGTTCTAGAGAAAACACTCACCTGTAGTCAGTGAGGTAGGTTGTTCTAGAGGAAACACTCACCTGTAGTCAGTGAGGTAGGTTGTTCTAGAGGAAACACTCACCAGTAGTCAGTGAGGTAGGTTTTTCTAGAGGAAACATTCACCAGTAGTCAGTGAGGTAGGATGTTCTAGAGGAAACACTCACCAGTAGTCAGTGAGGTAGGCTGTTCTAGAGGAAACATTCACCAGTAGTCAGTGAGGTAGGTTGTTCTAGAGGAAACACTCACCTGTAGTCAGTGAGGTAGGCTGTTATAGAGCAAACACTCACCAGTAGTCAGTGAGGTAGGTTGTTCTAGAGGAAACATTCACCAGTAGTCAGTGAGGTAGGCTGTTCTAGAGGAAACACTCACCAGTAGTCAGTGAGGTAGGATGTTCTAGAGGAAACACTCACCAGTAGTCAGTGAGGTAGGTTTTTCTAGAGGAAACACTCACCAGTAGTCAGTGAGGTAGGCTGTTCTAGAGGAAACACTCACCAGTAGTCAGTGAGGTAGGTTGTTCTAGAGGAAACACTCACCTGTAGTCAGTGAGGTAGGTTGTTCTAGAGGAAACACTCACCTGTAGTCAGTGAGGTAGGCTGTTCTAGAGGAAACACTCACCTGTAGTCAGTGAGGTAGGCTGTTCCACCTTTAGCTGCCATTGAGGCAATGTTGACTATGTGGCCATCATTTCTCACGATCATTGAAGGCAAAAACTCTCTGCATGTCTACAAATAAAATACTTCAATATTATAAAAGATTACAACACATAACAGACTAACTACATGACATGTCAACCATTTTGGTAAAGGTACCAAATAAATAATAATTACGTTTTTTGTTAAAGTGTGACGACGCTGTGTTATACTTGCCCCAGCCTTTCGGAAGTACCATCCTGTATCTACACCGGCTGGCCGTTTAACTTCCGGTTTATCCCACGGATCTCACTTGACTCCTAGATTTCAACCAGGTAACATCTCTTTTCTACTGTTTCCACTCATATGCTTTAACCACTTGTGTCCTCGACACTTGGCGTTGTTGGCAGTTGTGGCTGTGTCTGCCTGTTATTCGCATTCACATTCTTTATATTTTGACGTATTTCGACGTTATTCGAGTTGAAATTTTAAGGGTTTTGTTTTTTTAGGATTTTTCGCGCGCTTGCAAGTGCACAAAGTACGTGTTCGGGACATATTTTTGTCTTGATTTCTCTTTATATTTACATTTTTGTATTGCATATAATGTTTGATTCAGACAACGTGGAAGGTCCAGAAAAACAGGAAGGACTTGGTGAAATAGGTCAAACACATAGCCCCCCACCATGGTTCATGTTAGTCATGAGCGGATTCATGGAAAGCATGAACATATCCACACTCCGCCAACACATGAATGAAATCACCACTAAACTCGGTGAGGTCACCACTAAACTCGGTGAGGTCACAAAGACCACCAGCAGTGATATCAGGAGGACCAAAAATGATTTTCGAACCCTTAGGGAAGACAAGAGGACCACAAACGACACTAATGAAGATCGATTTACCTCCATAAACAACAGTCCCTCAGAAATGTCTGATAACATTCAAACAAATGACAGTCAAACTTCTGACTCTACTGCCGCTTTAGAGACAATATTTTCTGATAAATTTGACTCGTTCACTGACAATGTAGCATCTATAGACAACAAGATGACAGAACTGCACAGACAGACATATGAACGGATGACCGATTTACAAGCCTCAGTAAATGACAAGTTGACAGGCCAAACATTTTTAATAAATACTTAGGAAGAAAAAATTAAAGATAATTATATCGGTGCTGAAAGAGTGGCGGAACGAGTTAGCCATAATGTTGTCTCAAAAAAAAAAACTGAACAAGAGAGTAGGAAAAACTCATGCCCGGGTGTTATTAATGTTCACGCCCCACAAAATGTGTATAGTCAATAGGCCCGTCCCAAACCATCTGACTTTAAGTCGCCCACCTTTTTGCATGGTGATGTGGCATGGTGATGTGGCCACTCCTAGTTTGAATTGAATTGAATGTTGTTTAACGGCTCATCAACACAGTACAGGTTATTTAGAGCCGCCCCAGAGAGAGGGGAAGGATACATAGGAATCCGGGAACCTGCCCTACTCTTATTATCGAATAGATTCCTATGGTTCTTTAACGTGCTCGGAGGATAGACCGATACACGGGAGGAAATACATGAAACTCCAACCTTTCTACAGAAGGCTTCATCAAGTTCACATAACTCGGGCACATCTTCCAAATTGTCAAATTTGCCAGTCCCAACAGAAATTATAAAGACAGTTCCCAAATTTGCAAATAACCTGCCACAATCTTCCCTTACTCCATTACCGATGCAAGTGCCCAGTGTGCCTCCACCGGGTTTCAAGTACCCTTACCCATCACATCAGGTAGCTGATAATGACACCTTACCCTCAATACCTTCTTCCTCTGAATTTATACATGGAGGGTATATTCCCATGGCACCATCATCAGCCAATGTTACAAGCAGTGCTGCCACACATAGTTCCCACTCCTGCTGGAATAAATACTTCCCCTGTGAGTAACGCACATAGCGCCTACCCCTCAAATATGCAGACACCAGTAACAAGTTTAAGTACCCCAACTTCAGTGACTAACACCACATGGGTAGCCCTGCGAGTAATTTTATTCCAATTGCAAATTACTCCTCTATTAACTCCACATCAGTTTATCTCCTTGCCAATTTATATTCAAAACCTATACTGCCCTCTCAGTTTGGTAGTACAGGTTCAGTACCCTATACTGTACCACCATCTCAATTTGGTAGTGTGAGTTTGGCACCCTATACGTTGCCACACTCAGGCAGTGTGAGTGCGGCACCTTACCCTGTGCAACCCTCACAGTTTAGCAATACAGCTTCTGCGCATCCAACAGCACAACCACCAGGGTTCACCCCTCCGCATTTATCACAGTTTGGTGTATCTCAACCTACATATCCAAATGCAACACCACTGCAACCAAGTTACGGTCAGACCTATACAAGGGCTCAGTCCAAAACTATTCTATCTCCTTCTTTATTCATATGTAGTTAGAATAGTTTTGCGCTGACCCCTCATATAGCTCCACGTTCAATCCCTCAAACCGCCGGAGTCGACGAGATTTGACATACCAAGCTGATCTGTCGCGTCCCCGGAGTTCCAGTCCAAAATTTCACATGAAGCCATTCACAGAGAGTGACACTGGTCAAACCTGGGCAAGTTTTGCCTTTCATGTTGAAGGCATGGCTAACAGGCGGCAATGGTCCTCGAATAAAACCCCTGTTTAAGATATTTGATTTCCTCCAAGACAGTGCATTGGAGTTTGCACAGCGCGTGTTTAGCAGAGATTGCCCTGTGGAATCAGACCGGGAAGCTCTTGGCTGGCTGCTACATCTAACTCCTGTTAAGGTTTTCTAAACGCCCAGACTCGCATAATCGACCAGCATCTCCCTCTAGGAATTTTGGCAGGAGGGGAGGAGCAGCAGGAGGAGGAGCAGCAGGAGGAGGAGCAGGAGGAGGAGGAGCAGGAGGAGGAGCAGGAGCAGGAGGAGGAGCAGGAGGAGGAGCAGGAGCAGGAGGAGAAGGAGGAGGAGGAGCAGGAGCAGGAGAAGGAGGAGGATGAAGAAGAAGAACAACAAAGAAGAACAACAACGAGAAAGAAGAAGAACAAGAAATCGGTAGAACCGACAATCATGCTCCCCGAATAAATGTACACATGTGAAATACAATCGGATGAAAAATGTATTCGGAGTTGAGCAGACAAGCTTTATGTTTGAAAAACTTCAAAGTCTCGTAACTCTGCAAAAAAAATTCTCAACCAAAACGTCCTGACAATATGGGCTACTAGACATCATACTAATACTTCCTACCAAGTTTCATGATTATCAGATGAGAAGGAGTTGCACAGGAAATGCTTTAGATTTGAAAAACTTCAAAGTCCCATAACTCTGCCAAAAATCATTCAACTAGAACATCCTGACAATATGTGCTTCTAGACATCATAGTGATACTTCCAGTGGTCACGCTGTCAATAGACATTACCGACATTTGTGATTATTTTATCTTGTTGTCGATTATTTCAAAGAATTGTCGACTAAAACTGGAGATTTTTTTTTTTTTTAAAAATACTGTTGCCTTTATACCCACTGTAAAATTGACTGTATTGGACCACAGTGACCAGTGACCCTATAAAAATCCTGTAATCCTGTCTCAAGCACCCAGCTCTGAAATCCCTTCACATACATGTGATATCTCCCGCCGGGAGCTAATTTCTCCCGGAATTTCATGGGATCTCCCGGCCTCCCGCCGGGAGCTTCATTTCTCCCGGAATTTTCCGCCGAGTTACAAAATTTCGCTATTTGCGAATCCTTTTGGGTAATTGCTATGATTTATTGGATCAAGACCGAGTTTTCCGAATGATTTAGAATAAACACTTGCCGTTATCTATATCTGTGAAAACATTGCCCCTGGGCGGGTAATTAAAAGTATAAGCATGTCAGGTAATTGGTTTATTGTGTGAAAATAATGATTGGATTGTTTGTTTATGACACGTGGCGGCGATACCTGTAATGTCCATGGGAGGTTGATTATGATAGGATTAAGGAATACACCGACGGTAAGTGGGGTGGTAATAGCGAATTCGGCATCGATTGATATTTGGTATATTAATTGGATTAATATTATAATTGAGGACAATTAAAGGTTGACGATTTCAACTAATCTGTAATGTCCATGGGAGGTTGATTATGATAGAAATACACCGACTGTAAGTGGGTAGGTAATTAACAAAGGTGATGCTGGCAGCAGCCAAGTCTTGTTGTAATTAGTGGTTAAAAAGTGGACAGAGTCTCAAGATATATGCCCTAGCAGATTTAAATGATGTTATTTTATGGTATGTTCATGAAAGCAGATTAAAGATCATCATTAACTAAAAGGTGATGCTGGCAGCAGCCATGTCTTGTTGTAATTAGTGGTTAAAAAGTGGACAGAGTCTATATAAAGTGTTTAATTACATGCTATTCTTGATTATATGCTATGCTAACATGAAATAAACAGTATTCAACTATTGTATGTATAAAATATCATGTTTTTATGCTGATTTACCCCCTTTATTAAGGTTTATATCAGAAACAAAAATACCGGTACGCGTTAAAAATTTGAGTATAAAAACCTCCCTGAATTTTGTCAAATCTCCCTGAAAAAAAAGTCAAATCTCCCTGGTAACCCTCATGAAAATATCACATGTATGCCTTCATGTTTGCTAATTAGTGTTTATTAGTTTGATAATTGGCATGGCCATTGTCCATTTATCACACCTCAAGTACACAGCCAACCTTGCTGGATCTAATTACAAATGCAGCCAATCAGAAACGGATATTCATCCCCAGGTGCGGTAAGCCAATCAGAGAATCCGTTGCATTTACTATACAGAATTCTACTTTCAATTTAAACACCTCTCACTTAATCAACCAAGTTTACTGTACTGATCAGTTGACCATTATCAGTATATATATTTTTTATAACTGTGTTTCAATTAACAGTATAACTGATAAAATTATTGTTAAATTATTTTTGTTTTTTTTACAATATAATTATTCATTCTGAATTACATGCTAGTCACACGACCAACAAGATCGTTTTCGCTGTTGTAAGTTTATAAAACTGGATTAAAACGACGCACATGTTTTGATTTATATTTTTATAATAATATGACAAACCATACACACTTTGTTGGATGATTTACTTTTTAATTACGAGGTTTTGTAAGAATAATTTGTCCTATAACAGTTCAACCCCACAGACCAACATTTAAATTATTAATTTGTTTTTGTTTTGCTGTTTCCTATTCAAAGAGTAATCATTTATTTATCTAAAAAAAAGGTTACCTAAAGAGATCTAAAAATAACAAACATTTCAGGGGGTACTCTTCCCCGGTGACGAACCCACCCCTTACAACGCGTCAACTTTGTCTATTACTTTTTAAACTAAATAATGTGTGGCTTTTAATTGAAAATGGCCAACTTCCTATGAAGATTTATGGAAATCAGATGAAAAACTAAGGGAGGAGCTGAGCGCGGACAAGCTTTAGATTCAAAAAAGTTCAAATTCCCATAACTCTGCCAAAAATCATTCAAGCAGAACATGTAGATAATATGCCCTACTAGACACAAGACTGATTCTTCCTATGAAGTTTCATGAAGATCAGATGAAAAATGTTTAGCGTGCAAGCTTTTGATTTGAAAAACCATGTCCCATAACTATGCCAAAAATCATTCAACCGGAACGTTCTGGCGATATGCGCTATGACAACATACTGATGCTTCCTATGGAGTTTCGATAAACAAGAGGTCAATGACTTTGAAGCTCTACTATAGATTTTGATAGCTAGATCAGCCATGGCAACCTGTGAAGTTTTATTGAAATAGGACCAGCACTTTCAGAGAAGTAGTCACCACAGAATTGTGCAATATAACACAATGTGAACAAAGACATAGAATCAAAATTATTTTTGGTTAGGAAGAACTACATGTCGGGCCAGTCATTTTGGTAAAGCTTCCAAATCAATATCTGTTATGTGGTTTTTGAGAAGTAGTCACCACAAAGCTGTATTTTTAAAATCTATTTTTAGCCATGGCGGCCATCTTGAATGTCCGGCTAACCTGAATTTTTGAAATGATCAACTAGACATCAAGAGTAACATTACTCACGCGCGGTGAATTTTCATGAAAATCTGTAAGGCAGTTTCAGAGGAGTACTCGCTACAAGTTATACTATATAACTCTATGTAAACAAAGATGGCAGACATGTTTAACGTCAAATCAAAATGGTTTTCGACAAGGACCAACACCATGTCATGCTGATCATTTTAGAAAAAGTCCCATATCAATATCACTTACAGTTTTCAAGAAGTTGTTGCTACAAACTTGCTTTTTAAAAATCTATTTTTAGCCATGGCGGCCATCTTGAATTTCCGGCCGACCTGAATTTATGCTAGGATCAACTAGACAACAAGATCAATATTCCTGTATAGTTTCATGAAAATCCGTAAAGTAGTTTCAGAGGAGTAGTCGCCACAAGTTTTTCCTGCATAACTCTATGTAAACAAAGATGGCCACCAGCGGCCATAATTGAAATAGAATCGAAATAAATTTTGTTTAGGACCTACTACATGTCATGCCAGTTATTTTAGTAAGGTTTCAAATCAATATCGCTTACGGTTTTTGAAAAGTAGTTGCCACAAACTTTTATTTTCAAAATCTATTTTTAAGGTGAGGCAACGCTGAATTTATGATAGGATCAACTAGACATCAAGAGCAACATTCCTGTGAAGTTTCATGAAAATCAGTCGGCTTGTTTCAGAGCAGTAATCAACACAAGTTTTTCCTATATAACTCTATGTAAACAAAGATGACCTCTGGAAGCCAAGTTTGACATCGAATCAAAAACATGTCGCGACAGTCATTTTGGTAAAGGTTCCAAATCGATATCTCTTATGGTTTTTGAGAAGTAGTCACCACAAAACTGTATTTTTAAAATCTATTTTTAGCCATCTTGAATTTCCGGCTAACCTGCATTTTTGCCAGGATCAACTCACGCACGGTGAATTTTCATGAAAATCCGTAAGGTAGTTTCAGAGAAGTAGTCGCTACAAGTTTTTACTATACAACTCTATGTAAACAAAGATGGTCGCTGGCAGCCATGTTTAAAGTCAAATCAACATGGTTTTTGACAAGGACCTACATCATGTCATGCTGCTCATTTTAGAAAAAGTCCCATATCAATATCACTTATAGTTTTCAAGAAGTAGTCGCTACAAACATGTTTTTAAGAATCTATTTTTTGCGGTGGCGGCCATCTTGCATTTCACATCAATGTGAATTTTTGCTAGGATCAACTAGACATTATGAGCAACATTCCTGTAAAGTATCATGAAAATCCATCCAGTAGCTTCAGAGGAGTAGTCGAAGGCGCTGGCTGCCATGTTTAACATCGAATCAAAATGATTTTCGACAAGGACCAACATCATGTCAAGTTGACCATTTTAGAAAAAGTCCCATATCAGTATCACTTACAGTTTTCAAGAAGTAGTCACTACAAGCTTGTATTTAAACAAGAGGTCAATGACCTTGAAGCTCTACTGATTGATTTTGATTTCAGGAAGTAGTCGCTACAGACATGTTTTTTGAAAATCTATTTTTAACCGTGGCGGCCATCTTGAATTTCCGGCCGACCTGAAATTTTGCTAGGATCAATAAGACATTAAGAGCAACATTCCTGTGAAGTTTCATGAAAATCCGTCAAGTAGTTTCAGAGGAGTAGTCGCTACAAGTTTTCATTATATAACTCTTTGTAAACAAAGATGGCCGCTGGCAGCCATGTTTAACGTCAAATCAAAACGATTTTCGACAAGGACCAACATCATGTCATACTGATCATTTTAGAAAAAGTCCCATATCAATATCTCTTATAGTTTTAAAGAAGTAGTCGCTACAAACTTGTTTATTTTAAATCTATTTTTAGCTGTGACGGCCATCTTGAATTTCAGGCCGACCTGAAATTTTTCTAGGATCAACGAGACATCAAGAGCAACATTCCTGTGAAGTTCCATGAACATCCGTCAAGTAGTTTCAGAGAAGTAGTCTCTACAAGTTTTTACTATATAACTCTATGTAACCAAAGATGGCCACTGGCAGCCATGTTTAACGTCGAATCAAAATAATTTTCCACAAGGATCAACATCATGTCATGCTGATCATTTTTGAAAAAGTCCCATATAAATATCACTTATAGTTTTCAAGAAGCAGTCGCTACTAACTTATTTTTTAAAAATTTTTTTTTTAGCTGTGATGGCCATCTTGAATTTCTGGCAGATCTGAAATTTTGCTAGGATCAATTAGACATCAAGAGCAACATTCCTGTAAAGTTTCATGACAATCCGCCAGGTAGTTTCAGAGGAGTAGTCGCTACAAGTTTTTACTATATAACCCTATGTAAACAAAGATGGCCGCTGGCAGCCATGTTTAACGTTGAATCAAAACGATTTTTGACAAGGATCAACATCATGTCATGCTGATCATTTTAGAAAAAGTCCCATATCAATATCACTTATAGTTTTCAAGAAGTAGTCGCTACAAACTTGCATTTTAAAACTCTATTTTTAGCTTTGGGGGCCATCTTGGATTTCACATCAACATGAATTTTTGCTAGGATCAACTAGACTTTATGGGCAACATTTCTGTAAAGTTTCATGAATATCCATCGAGTAGTTTCAGAGGAGTTGTCGCTACAAGTTTTTACTATATAACTCTATGTAAACAAAGATGGCTGCTGGCAGCTATGTTTAACGTTGAATCAAAACAATTTTTGACAAGGACCAACATCATGTCATGCTGATCATTTTACAAAAAGTCCGATATCAATATCACTTATAGTTTTCAAGTAGTAGTCGCTACAAACTTGTATTTTGAAAATCTATTTTTAGCCATGGCAGCCATCTTGAAATTCCGGGCGACCTGAAATTTTGCTAGGATCAATTAGACATCAAGAGCAACATTCCTGTGAAGTTTCATGAAAATCCGTCAAGTAGTTTCAGAGGAGTAGTCGCTACAAGTTTTCATCATATAACTCTATGTAAACAAAGATGGCCACTGGCAGCCATGTTTAACGTCGAATCAAAATAATGTTCGACTCTTATAACCATCATGTCATGCTGATCATTTTACAAAAAGTCCCATATCAATATCACTTATAGTTTTCAAGACGTAGTCGCTACGAACTTCTTTAAAAATCTATTTTTAGCTGTGGCGGCCATCTTGAATTTCTGGCCGATCTGAAATTTTGCTAGGATCAATTAGACATTAAGAGCAATATTCCTGTAAAGTTTCATGAAAATCTGTCAAGTAGTTTCAAAGGAGTAGTCGCTACAAGTATTTACTATATAACGGTATGCAAACAAAGATGGCCGCTCAGCCATGTTTAATGTCGAATCAAAACGATTTTCGACAAGGACCAACAACATCATGTCATGCTGATCATTTTAGAAAAAGTCCCATATCAATATCACTTATAGTTTTCATGAAGAAGTCGCTACAAACTTGTTTTTTAAAAACCTGTTTTTAGATCTGGCGGCCATCTTGGATTTCACATCAACATGAATTTTTGCTAGGATCAACTAGACTTCATGGGCAACATTTCTGTAAAGTTTCATGAAAATCCATTTAGTAGTTTCAGAGAAGAAGTCGCTACAAAAAAAAGTTTACGGACAGACAGACAGACAGACAGACAGACGGACAGACAGACGACGCACCACGGCATAAGCTCTGCTGATCTCTGATCAGTAGAGCTAAAAATCTATTTTTAGCCATGGTGGCCATCTTGAATTTCCGGCCAACCTGAACTTTTGCTAGGATCAACTAGACATCAAGAGCGACATTCCTGTGAGCAAGAGGAAGGCCAATCATAGTTCTTTAAGATGACATGTTTTTCCTGTATCCTGATTGGTTAAGCCAGATAAGCATGCCCACCCTCAACAAGGACCAACATCATGTCAAGTTGATCATTTTAGAAAAATTCCCATATCAATATCACTTACAGTTTTCAAGAAGTAGTTGCTACAAACTTGCTTTTTAAACAAATAGTCATTATTGGCAATATTCCTGTAAAGTTCCTGTAAAGTTTCATGAAAATCCATCCAGTAGTTTCAGAGGAGTAGCCGCTACAAAAAAGTTTACAGACGGACGGACAAACGTACGGATGAATGATGCACCATGGCTGGCCTTGAATTCACCAACCATTCTTGAGAATATTCTTAGACTTAAAGTCAAGTATGCAAATTTCAATCACAAATGTTTCTATAAGTTTACAGAATAAACGTTCATATAAAGCTTTTATGTATAAATGTGATGCACATGAATAAACAGCAATTTATTACGATTGTTTATTTTTAAAGGTCATGGAAATATTTGTGAATGAATTTTCAGTACCTGAGCTCAAGTCTAAGAGTAGTTTGAAGAATGGTTGGCGAATTCCAGGCCTGATCTTTGATCAGTAGAGCTAAAAACGTAGGAGGATTAGAGTGGACAAGCTTAAGATTCAAACATTTTCACAGTCCAGCAGCTCTGCCAAAAATTATTCATGTGCAACATCCTGACAACATGCGCTACTAGACAACATACCGATACTTCCTATGAAGTTTTGATTTAAAATCGGATGAAAAATGGAGGAGTTGAACGGACACGCTTTAGATTCGATAAAACTTCAAAGTCCTGTAACTCTGCTTAAAAATCATACATACAAGAAAGCGGGACAGACATTCATGGTCATATACCACTATTGCATTTCCCATAGGCCTCCATTATAGCCTTTTGGCCTACAACCCCTATTCCTATATCAGAATGGATGATATTAAAAACCTAACTTTTTGGAAAGACTCAAAAATGACCAGCAAATTGGGAGTATTGTAATGCTTTCAGCCTCTAATATTGCACTGAAGGTGGGCACCCCCAGAATGGCAGTAAAGAAATTTTACTTTGGGCAAATATACTTTCAGTACAATTGTACCCATAAAAATGCAAATTTCAGTCAAAATATCCTAAATGAACATGTTTTATGTTGGAAATACATTTTTTGGATGTTTGATGGGGATTTGTTATGATTTGGATAATTTAATCCAATCAGAATCTGCCTTACAATCTGACTATATGCCCTAATAGACCCTATACTTTTTCAACCAATCAGAAGCCCCAAATCAATAGTGGTATGTGACCTATCATAAGGATGTACATAAGGACATGATGGCAACTATATGCTCCCCCGAAGGAGCCTCAAAGTGAGTGTAAGAGTTTTATATAGAAAGTCATCAGATGTTTTTATGCAATAAATACAACATAATTATGTGTAGCATAAATTTACTATAGTCCTGATTCAATAATTTGGCATTGTTTGGTTCAATCCAATACAATAATATAAACAATAAGAGGTAACACAGGTGTTTAACTATACATGATACATCTGTGGTTATACGACATTGTACTGTAAACTATACATGATACATCTGTGGTTATATGACATTGTACTGTAAACTATACATGATACATCTGTGGTTATACGACATTGTACTTAAATGTAAACTATACATGATACATCTGTGGTTATACGACATTGTATTTAAATGTAAACTATACATGATACATCTGTGGTTATACGACATTGTACTTAAATATATAACTATACATGATACATCTGTGGTTATACGACATTGTACTTAAATGTAAACTATACACGATACATCTGTGGTTATACCACAAAGTACTTAAATGTAAACTATCTGACAAACTTGACCGAAGACCATAAGCCAATACTAGACTTTCCTATGTAATACTATGACCCAAGGGGAGAGGCCATATTTTACCCCAGGTTCATCATTTGAACACACTTGATAGAGAATAAACTTACAAGGGAACCATAACCTTCTGCTACATGCAAAATATTTTACCTCTAGCTCTTTTACTTTCAGAGAAGAAGGTTTTCTGTACAGCTCTATGTAAATCTGTGGCCATTTATGAGTCTTCATTGAACAAACTTGACAGTTTAGCGGTTGGTAATCATTTATAAAGAGAAGGTGTGGAAATCTGTTCAGTGGTTCTTGAGAAGATTTTTTGAGGTTTGGAATTTTTACGATAACGGCAGCAATCTTGTATGTCGCATTGATCCTATTTTAACAAATTTGAAAACCAATGACCTGAGGGTCATCTATGTAAAGTTTGGTCAAATTTGACCAAGTCATTTCTGAGAAGAAATTGTTTGAAGAAGTGGCTAATAAGGGACGGACGGACAAAGAGTGATTCCAACACATCTCCTTAAGCCTTCGACTCAGGTGATATAACAAGGAGAAGAAACAGCTATCTGTAATAATACCTACCCAGAAATACGCCATTATGTTTATATCCATCGTTCGCTGTATATCATTATCTGAGAGTTTCAGCAAAGCACCACCGTTTAGAATTCCAGCATTGTTCACAAGAATGTCGATATTCCCCACCTCCCGCTTCACACGGCTGGCTACGTCTTTGATGTGGTCCTTTTTACTCACATCACATATGTATGGCATTACAGTGCCTCCACGTTCACGGATCTCAGCTGCGACTTTGTCATTGTTTTCCTGAAATTTACACTGCAGGGTCCAAGAAATTTTGGAATCTTATGGTAGCCCATATGTGCTACACAATTATCGACTTATTAGTAGTCCAGACCATTTCATAGAAAATGTATCAGCACCAGTCTCACTAAACCCCTTTCCAAAGGGTGAATGCCCCTTTGGAACCCCATCTCACTCGTGACTTCCATAAGTTGGCTATGTATTCTATTCTATGGGGTTCTGGTTTGGGGTAGGGAGAG
>JAWPHD010016679.1:0-48556 GCA_037043455.1 Cyrtodaria siliqua
ACTATCTTTGTTAAACTTGTTAAAAAGTTTATCAAAAGAGGTTATGACCCTATCATTTTGCAACGTACTGCATGCTTGGTGGTGGACCCTTTTACAGTTTGCCACTTTGCTTTCCTCTTTATTTGTACGATGACCGGACAGGCTGTGGACCCTATGATGACACCTACCTAAAGCCCATTGGGACGGTAGCGTTTGATGTTTGTCTATGATCTTTCTTTTCGTGCCCTAATGGTTTATTCTCTTGTTGCTCTGGCTTCTGCCAAGTCATCGAGTACCTTCATTGTGGCTTTCTATGCTATTGTTTTTATGTATTATATTTACACGAGCATATTTGTGTTTTACTTATATTGCCTATTGATGCTGCCATGTTGGTTAGAGATTAGATAATGGTGGGGATTTCTTTATTTACACTGTCATGTTTTAATGGGATGACAGTAGGGTAAGTGTGAGGTTTGGTGCGCCCTAGAACCGGTTTAAACCCCCAGTGGCCTACTTTGCCACTGACCGTTCCAAGGCGGTAGCCCTATTGTCAACCCTTTTGTGTTTGTGATGTGGTTTGCATTTATTATTACTTTTGCCTTCTTGTTTGTCTGTTTGCGTGTTTGTTTCTATGTTTTGTGGTTGACTGTCCTCCTTGAATGCTACTTTCCCTGTCCGATCTTTTTATATTTCTTTTTAGGTGCAGCGCTACTCAGGGCCTTAGCATCGGCTTAAGCGATATTCTACAATAAGGCCAAACAGATGATTCACTAATTTATTGTAGGAGGGGAGACATTTTACAACCGCCACACTGCGCTAAACAAACGCTAGTGTGAATGACAATACATACTGGAAATGAGATTCCTTGGACGCAGAGCACGAACAAGAACGAAAAGTAGCAAATTCGGTTTATTGAGTTCATGAGAGGGTATATAAAGTGCAATTCCTCTCCCGCCCCTAGCACCTGATAAAGCGGTATTTTATTACACACAGATTGGGCCTGATGATTCCAAACGACTAGTAATTATTGATAATGACAAGTATTTAATTTCCTGAAGGGAATGTTATCTGGGTAGCTTGGTAACATGTTATAGAGATCGTCTCTTTCCAATGTTTAATATACAACTACCGTAAGTGATTATGAAGACATCAATGTTCGTGCTCGGCAGTTTCCAAAGGTCCATTATCATACTCTTTTTTAAAGACCCATATAGTCGAGGATGTTCATGTATTTATAATACTATGTATTTATAATACTTTTGTTTCTGGGGAGCATTAAATCTTTGAAATATTACAACGCCTGATCTGAAAAATGTAAACCGCACTGATAGCACGAGGCGCACATGAATACCAACAGGAAATATTCACGATGTCAACAATTATCCTTTTAAACCACTGAAAAGATGTGCATAAAGACCAATAACCTCTGCTTTGGTATCCGAACCGTTGCTGTTGTTAGAAGAGACTAAACAATATATACAGTTAAATTAACCTTTGTTGTTAAAGATTTGATTGATTCTGATAAACGAGTGCCGAGGAAAATAGCGGAGTTCGAGAGTATGATTAATTCTCCAAGGGATGCCAATCGACTGACTGGCAATTTTGTTATCCAAAACTAATGAAACTGGTCAAATGATCAATACAAAACTGTATTTGTACACGCTCTTAATGAAATCCACCACTCTAGTGAAATATCACAACAACTCTTTTTGTTTCAGCAATAATGAGTCATTTGATATTATTCTAATCACGAACGTTGCCATATATGCACACGAGTACACACACATATAGGATAAGCTTCTTGTAAGCCTATACTTATGATCTGAGAACATGAATTGTTATAATAACCTGTGCGTGATCAAAGAACATGCAAACATTCAGCCTTTTTCTCCACACTTTCCATGAAATAATTCTCCCACTTGACTTCTTTTCTGCGAGATTGTGTTTGGTGATCATATTATAAGGCTCTTGCTTTACTTGTCATACACGAGAAAAAAACCATTGATCAATGTCAAAGAGAAACTTTCATTTTTAAGCAAATATAACCAGACATCAATTGTGCCCAAGTGTCTAGGAGACTAGGATCGGGACTTGGGATTGAATATAGTAATTACTGTCAAGTCGGATCGATGATTATTTTGCATCCGTTTAAGAGAACAAAGATACACACAATTATTTTATATCAATATATTATATGTCAGGCACTGAAACCAATATATTAGGAGTTTACCTGAAAGAACACACAGGTTCAAAAGAATAGTGCAATTGTCCTAAATGTATTGCATACAAAGAATCAGCAGTCATTTTCAAATAAAACAAGTTATTTAAGATATTTACTAAATACGTGAAAAATAACATTTAGGATTTTAACACCTTTCGTCGCTCTTTGACACATGCACTGAATTGCAAAAAAACAACAACAACAAAAACAACAACAGAATAACGTGACAAACACATTTCTTATCGTAGAACATAAAAAGTAGAACGTCTCTAGCCAAACAGCCAATAATGCGCTGATACACGTGATGCACATGATAACACAATCTTTGATTGTGTTAAATATTATGTAGTCAAATATTAGATCTGCTTTTCCCCTTGATGCTCTGACTTCGGACAAGTCATCGAGTACATATGCGATCAGCTTCTTAGGTTTAACTTATTGATATATTATATACATGAACATTTCTTTGTTTTTTCTTATAACACCTTTCTATGCTTTCTCTAATGTAAGGGGTTAACTCGGCGGGGATTATTTTTAATTACACTGTCCTGTTGTTTAGGGATGATGCCAGGGTAAGACTGAGGTTTGGTGCACCCCTGAACCGGTTTAAACTCCCCGTTGGTGCCTTTTGCCACGGACCGTTCCAAGGCGGTACCCCTGTTGTCAACCCTTATATGTTTGTGATATACTTTTTGAATCACCTTCACTTTGTAATACATGTTGCAGTGAAATGTATTCTGTGAATGCTACTCTTTCTGTTGGACTTATAACCTTTTCTTAAAGTATACTCGAAATAGCATTTAAAATATATTGTGATTGCATATGGATAAACTGTGATGAGATCACATGATTGGTATCAACCGTATTAAATTGAGTAACAGTCAGTAAAACTGACGTGACTACATTCACTCGTCTAATTATAAACAAAATGGGGGAGGAATGTAACAAAAACACCCTTACTCATCATCGTCACGTTTGTGAATGACTCTGGACAGTGTACCGCAATGATCCGGTTTTCTGGACGGTGGAAATTGGTTGCATACCCTGAAATTAGAAAGGGAAATCCGATGGTTATTAAATATATTTTAATGTATCTGAACAATATACCTTCACAATATGACATTTCGAGATTCAGGTGGTAAAAACTTGGGAAAAAGAACCTAAGCGTATAGCATTTCAAATGCCGATAATAGACGACAATGGTCTCTGAAAATGACACATACATATTTATAATTGTGAAAGGTCATTTGCTGAAAGGTCATTTGACAGACACACAGTTACATTTGAAGTTTCCGGCCATAGCAATGTGTGGCATACCCTGGAAAAATGCCGTTCTGTGCTCAATCGCGGGTTATAATTAGTCTATCTGCAGCTATTGTTAAACTTATTACCACTGTTATTTTCAAAACTGGACATTTAATTTCGTAATGTCAAATCTCTTCACTTATCCATCTGTCTCTATATTATAATTGATATTGCTAATAGAAGTCAACAACGTTAGACGAAGCTTGTAGTTGCTGAATTATTACGCCGCAAACGGTCCCATATCTGGAATAAAACACCGATTCAGTTTTTCAACATTTCGCGTCATTCATTCACACTATGCGTATTTTGAAATAAACATCTGTCAAAACCACATCTCTACCTAACCTCTGTGCTCATACTCTCCAAAGAAATAATCCTGACAAACACAGTAAAATACTTACTATTCATGACAACAGGCATACTACTTTAACCTTAGGTTAGATTTAACAATGAAATAGAAACTAATCTTGGGAAAAACACATGCAAACTAGAAACTTTGGATTCTTTCAAGGAACTATTTCAGCACCCTACGACCCGGAAGTATTTCCTGACTTGTCTGACACCTAATGACGGGGGCGCGGTGGCTAAGTGGATACCACGATATACTCTGAATCTAGAGAAAATGGTATTTCAAGCCGCCCCAGAGACAGGGGAAGTATTCCCGGATTCAAATATATTCTTCCTCTGCTCTCTGGGGCGGCTCGAAATAACCATCTCTAAGTTAATGAGCAGATCAACAACAATTTAATTTAAGTTTAAACCAAAATTGCAAGTTCTTTCGTTAACTAGAAAACAAAACTAATTAATTTTATAAATGCCACATATGCGCAATAAATGAAACTAGATTCAAATTAATGAATTATTTAATCTACAAAGCTATAGGCAATTATCACGGGATACGAAATTTATGATTATGATTATTTAAAAACACTTATACACAGCAACAAAACTAAGCAGCGCAGCTCTCTGATGATGTCATAAATGCATAGGACATTTGGTTATAATAAAACAGTAAGAACAAACAAATAACACGAATTTGAGCGAACTGAATGTGGAAAAGAAACACATTTATACGAAATTCGTCGACTTCAAGAACATTAATTCCACAGTAATTAGTAATTATTAAATGTATGATGTTCGGTTGTTTACAAACTCTAGTCATTTGATTAAACAGACTATCGTGTCGACATGAAATAAGAATTGTGATCATTAAGCGGTCGGTATAACTGACTCTTTCTAAAGCCTCACATCATGAAACGCATACAACACTTCTAACAAGGTTCGCATCGACGGTCGAACTTATCACAATTTTAATTTGGAAACCAATTTTTATTTCGTCGTCCAATAAAATGTAATGTAATATTTGTTATCCAGTCATAATGAGTATTGAATCTAAATTGTGTTAACTGTGCAACGGCATTAAGTAAGTAGGTAAGTAAGTAAGTAAGTAATTTCTTTATTTATAGAGGTTGACTCAATTGGCATAGCCAATTTTCCTTGAGGACCTCTTAATAACATATTTACAAATATAATACAATAAAACAAATAAATGTCATTTATAAAATAGCTGTAGGCATACTTATGAAAACGTATCAAAGCATATGACAATTTGATATTTTAAAATGAAACGCTATCTAAAAGCAATCCAGATGAAACATAAACATACTACAATGTATACATAAACATAGACACATTTGTATAGTGTATACATCATTACTGCTTTAACCCATGGAATTAACTATATGTCCAAGCAAACTAGACTATGCTAGATTTAGAATCGATTTTCTCTTTTTACCCATTTAAAAGCATTCGTTGGAAATATATATTCAATGATTTAGAGTTTTTAATTTCTAGGGGAATACTATTCCATACTAAAGTTCCAGAATATGATAAGCTCCCTTTGATTTGAGTAAATTTGCTGAAGTTAATATTTTAATAACAGCGCCACAAAATAAGGATTTACATATTTTTGAACGAATTGCAAGGAATTAACAATATGTGTAGGTTGCAAAGTCACTTGTACAGCATTTAATTCAAATTAGAACAAACTCTTAGTTTCCTTTTTCTGGTTTACATTATCTTACCATGCACATTCTACGCGTCTGACAGATATTGACAACTTGTTCAGTATACCATCACCGGCTGTACGATTATGACGATTATGACGTCATAGAAATTATTCTAACGTCCCTGGGTAAAAACGCTGGACGATATACCGATAAGCGTGTATTTTGTTTATCATTATGTATACCAAATGTGTTTTCAACTTAGACATGGCTACGATAGATGTTTAGTTTATTAAGCTAATCGATATCAGTTACCAGTTTTACCACAATACTGCGATTTTAAATACGTTTGCATTACGTTAAAACTTCAAACTCCTAGACGAAATCGTGTCATTTTAAAATATAAAAACCACATGCTAAACGAAGAACATTTCTAAAAAAAACTAAAAAAAAAAAAATTAAATAAATAAAATATATGCCAACACAACAGAATTAATCGTTTGTTTATAAAAGATAAATATACTGACAGATATGGCCTTATTTTTAACTGTATACAGGTAAATATGAAACAGTCCACTTATTTTCTATGTTAAACCAAATTATAGAAAATAAAGAATAAACATATTAAACGAAACATATGTTATATTAAATCGTTGGAGATATGAATTGATTTTTCCTGTTCAAAATTTCCATAGTAACCTCATCCGATAACGACAACGGCTTGTGTAACAAAAAACTCAATATTCCATTAACAAATTGATGTAATTAATAAAAGCCTTTTCACGAAAAATAAAATCCATTTTTTACTGTTATATATATATATTTTCCTAAAATAAAGATTATAGCACTCGAATTCAAAATTATATTTTTTCGAACGCCCTCTGCCATAATGAACATAGACTTTAAACTATCAAATATAGAACTAACACAATAAAAAACGAAAACATTTCTGTCACATGTTAGCGGTACAGAATTAGAAAAATAAAATATAAATGCTCCATATAAATCACACATTTTATATAATCCCTCTTACCATAACGTATCTTTTTATATTAACAGAATAAACACAATTAAATGTACTTACAGTCAAACGCAAAGGCAGCACTTTCACTTTCATCCACACAAACAACCACTGAGTGTGTTACCTCCGCCATCTTCAAATGAACAATAGCCCAAGTTTGTCGACAAATAAACCACAATATCCCAATATGCAAATTGAACACTGTCAGTATCACTTCTGCATGCGAAAGAAATCAATGCGAAATGAAACAAGGAAGACAACCTGACTGTGTACTGGATTGAATCCGAACGATTTTGTAACGCGTGTTAATCAATAGACAACGAGCAGAGGGCTGGCAGGAGACCACTAAGCAATGGACGCCAGTGTGTCGTAATTCGGTATTGTCAGTGAAATCCTAATGCATGATGGTACTTAATATTGGCGCAAGTAATTCTTTACTACAGCTTTCACGATCTGTATGAGAACAAAACAAGTGTTCTACCGGGAGCACGACATATACGGTTACATCATCAGAGATAGGAGAATAACTACATCATACAACGGAACACAGGAGGTATAAAAAGAACTTCACCATACAAGAGAAAATTAGATTAAATTAGAGAGTAAATATGTTTTAATATGACGATGCATATAAAACAAAATTTAGATTAAACAAATAGACGGCAGTATCATTCACTTGGACTTGAACAGTCTCAATCAAACCGAGACTGCACTATTTCGTATGTGTCGAGCTCGGCCGTTTCCAAAAGTCCATTATCGTACTCTTTGTTACGGATTAAAGTTTTCATATGGAATCATTTAGAAAAAGATAGCATGTCATTGAAGTTTCCGGCCATAAAAATGTGTGGCATACCCTGGAAAAAAGCCGTTCTGTGCACAATCGCTGGTTATAATTAGTCTATCTGCAGTTATTAGTAAACTTAACATAGCAAAGTATTACCACTGTTATTTTCAAAACTGGACATTTAATTTCGTAATGTCGGATCTCTTCACTTATCCATCTGTCTCTATATTATAATTGATATTGCTAATAGAAGTCAACAACGTTAGACGAAGCTAGTAGTTGCTGAATTATTACGCCGCTATTGCTTACCGTGCTATTAATGTATGCACTCATTGTAAGGTTCATGGAGGATGGCATCGAACGCTAATGGACGTGTGTCAGTATCTTGTAAGTATATTTCCATAACTAACTAGATATATTTTATAAATCACAAGTTCCACAACATTCGTTCGCTTAAATACACTTTTATTCTGTGTATTCAACACATTTGACTAGCAAACAGTCCCATATCTGAAATAAAACACCGATTCAGTTTTTCAACATTTCGCGTCATTCATTCACACTACGCGTATTTTGAAATAAACATCTGTCAAAACCACATCTCTACCTAACCTCTGTGCTCATACTCTCCAAAGAAATAATCCTAACAAACACAGTAAAATACTTACTATTCATGACAACAGACTTACTACTTTAACCTCAGATTAGATTTAACAATGAAATAGAAACTAATCTTGGAAAAAACACATGCAAACTAGAAACTTTGGATTCTTTCAAGGAACTATTTCAGCACCCTACGACCCGGAAGTATTTCCTGACTGGTCTGACACCGAATGACGGGGGCGCGGTGGCCAAGTGGATACCACGATATACTCTGAATCTAGACAACATGGTATTTCAAGCCGCCCCAGAGAGAATGGAAGTATTCCCGGATTCAAATATATTCTTCCCCTGCTCTCTGGGGCGGCTTGAAATAACCATCTCTAAGTTAATGAGCAGATCAACAACAATTTAATTTAATTTAAGTTTAAACCAAAATTGCAAGTTCTTTCGTTTACTAGAAAACAAAACTTATTAATTTTATAAATGCCACATATGCTCAATAAATGAAACTAGATTCAAATTAATGAATTATTTAATCTACAAAGCTATAGGCAATTATCACGGGATACGAAATTTATGATTATGATTATTAAAAAACACTTATACACAGCAACAAAACTAAGCAGCGCAGCTCTCTGATGATGTCATAAATTCATAGGACATTTGGTTATAATAAAACAGTAAGAACAAACAAATAACGCGAATTTGAGCGAACTGAATGTGAAAAAGAAACACATTTATACGAAATTCGTCAACTTCAAGAACATTAATTCCACAGTAATTAGTAATTATTAAATGTATGATGTTCGGTTGTTTCCAAACTCTAGTCATTTGATTAAACAGACTATCGTGTCGACATGAAATAAGAATTGTGATTATTAAGCGGTCAGTATCACAATCTTAATTTGGAAACCAATTTATTTCGTCGTCCAATAAAATGTAATGTAATATTTGTTATCCAGTCATAATGAGTATTGAATCTAAATTGTGTTAACTTTTCAACGGCATTTAGTAAGTAAGTAAGTAAGTAAGTAATTTCTTTATTTATAGAGGTTGACTCAATTGGCATAGTCAATCTTCCTTGAGGACCTCTTAATAACATATTTACAAATATAATATAATAAAACAAATAAATGGCATTTATGAAATAGCTGTAGGCATACTTATGAACACATATCAAAGCATATGACAATTTGATATTTTAAAATGAAACGCTATCTAAAAGCAATCCAGATGAAACATAAACATACTACAATGTATACATAAACATAGACACATTTGTATAGTGTATACATCATTACTGCTTTAACCCATGGAATTAACAATATGTACAAGCAAACTAGACTATGCTAGATTTAGAATCGATTTCCTCTTTTTACCCATTTAAAAGCATTCGTTGGAAATATATATTCAATGATTTAGAGTTTTTAATTTCTAGGGGAATACTATTCCATACTAAAGTTCCAGAATATGATAAGCTCCCTTTGAATTGAGTAAATTTGCTGAAGTTAATATTTTAATAACAGCGCCACAAAATAAGGATTTACATATTTTTGAACGAATTGCAAGGAATTAACAATATGTGTAGGTTGCAAAGTCACTTGTACAGCATTTGATTCAAATTAGAACAAACTTTTAGGTTCCTTTTTCTGGTTTACATTATCTTACCATGCACATTCTACGCGACTGACAGATATTGACAACTTGTTCAGTATACCATCACCGGCTGTACGATTATGACGATTATGACGTCATAGAAATTATTCTAACGTCCCTGGGTAAAAACGCTGGACGATATACCGATAAGGGTGTATTTTGTTTATCATTATGTACACCAAATGTGTTTTCAACTTAGACATGGCTACGATAGATGTTTCGTTTATTAAGCTAATCGATATCAGTTACCAGTTTTACCACAATACTGCGATTTTAAATACGTTTGCATTACGTTAAAACTTCAAACTCCTAGACGAAATCGTGTCATTTTAAAATATAAAAACCACATGCTAAACAAAGAACATTTCTAAAAAAAACTACAAAAAAAAATAATTAAATAAATAAAATATATGCCAACAAAACAGAATTAATCGTTTGTTTATAAAAGATAAATATACTGACAGATATGGCCTTATTTTTAACTGTATACAGGTAAATATGACACAGTCCACTTATTTTCTTTGTTAAACCAAATTATAGAAAATAAAGAATAAACATATTAAACGAAATATATGTTATATTAAATCGTTGGAGATATGAATTGATTTTTCCTGTTTAAAATTGCCATAGTAACCTCATCCGATAACGACAACGGCTTGTGTAACAGAAAACTCAATATTCCATTAACAAATTGATGTAATTAATAAAAGCCTTTTCACGAAAAATAAAATCCATTTTTTACTGTTATATATATATATATATTCCTAAAATAAAGATTATAGCACTCGAATTCAAAATTATATTTTTTCGAACGCCCTCTGCCATAATGAACATAGACTTTAAACTATCATATATAGAACTAACACAATAAAAACCGAAAACATTTCTGTCACATGTTAGCGGTACAGAATTAGAAAAATAAAATATATAAATGCTCCATATAAATCACACATTTGATATAATCCCTCTTACCATAACGTATCTTTTTATATTTACAGAATAAACACAATTAAATGTACTTACAATCAAACGCAAAGGCAGCACTTTCACTTTCATCCACACAAACAACCACTGAGTGTGTTACCTCCGCCATCTTCAAATGAACAATAGCCCAAGTTTGTCGACAAATAAACCACAATATCCCAATATGCAAATTGAACACTGTCAGTATCACTTCTGCATGCGAAAGAAATCGATGCAAAATGAAACAAGGAAGACAACCTGACTGTGTACTGGATTGAATCCGAACGATTTTGTAACGCGTGTTAATCAATAGACAACGAGCAGAGGGCTGGCAGGAGACAACTAAGCAATGGACGCCAGTGTGTCGTAATTCGGTATTGTCAGTGAAATCCTAATGCATGATGGTACTTAATATTGGCGCAAGTAATTCTTTACTACAGCTTTCACGATCTGTATGAGAACAAAACAAGTGTTCTACCGGGAGCACGACATATACGGTTACATCATCAGAGATATGAGAATAACTACATCATACAACGGAACACAGGAGGTATAAAAAGAACTTCACCATACAAGAGAAAATTAGATTAAATTAGAGAGTAAATATGTTTTAATATGACGATGCATATAAAACAAAATTTAGATTAAACAAATAGACGGCAGTATCATTCACTTGGACTTGAACAGTCTCAATCAAACCGAGACTGCAATATTTCGTATGTGTCGAGCTCGGCCGTTTCCAAAGGTCCATTATCGTACTCTTTGTTACGGATTGAAGTTTTCATATGGAATCATTTAGAAAAAGATAGCATGTCAACTTTGAACCAGGCTTAATTATTGGGATGACAGTAGGGAAAGTGTGAGATTTGGTGCACCCTAGAACCTGGTTTAAACCCCCAGCGGCCTTTTTTGCCACTGACCGTTCCAAGGTGGTAGACTATTGTCAACCCTTTTGTGTTTGTGATGTCTTATTTAGGCCTTTTATTCATCTTTAAAGTTGTTCTTTGTTTCTGCGTGTGTTTGTAGTTGACTGTCGTCCTTGAATGTTACTTTTCCTGTTCGATTTGCATATCTATATTTAAACCCCCCAACGCCATTTGTCCACTGACTATTCTAAGACAGTACCCTTGTTGTCAACCCGTTTGTGTTAGTGATGTCTTATTTGGCATTTAATTCATCTTTAAAGTTGTTCTTTGTTTATGTATGTGTTTGTAGTAGACTGTCGTCCTTGAATGCTACTTTTCCTGTTCGATTTTTATATCTATACGAGTCTTTAACCCCCCAATGTCATTTGTCCACTATCCATTCTAAGACAGTACCCTTTTTGTCGACCGTTTTCTGTTTTTGGGGTCGCGTAATTTGCTTCTAGATGAATGTTTATCCATGTTATTGTTATTTCTTTGGAATGAATGTTTTTGGATGACGCCGTTTAGTTCAGTGAACGCTATACTTCCTGATTGACTAGTTTGTCAGCCTATTTTAATATCACGCTAGGTTGTCATCATTGTAAGATTATATAAGAGCAGTGATCTTAAAGAATGACATTCCCACAGATAAGCATATCAACAAATAATTGATTAAAGCCATAAATGCACAACCGCACGAATATTTAAATCGATGCAGAAACTGTTCATGGTACGTATGTACACGTTTAATCATATGTTTTACGTGTTATGCATGGCTGGAAAATGGTTACTACAATCATGTAATTGATTTGTAAATCTATCCACCAGAATGTATCTTTATATGTTTAATTTAGTAACCACAATTGAAGATTGATCATCTGGAGCTTATTTGACCTTATTGTTAGACACGAAGGCGCTAGATAAAATAAAATGTAGACAACGCAACAGTATGATAGAGATCTAGTATATCCTTTGCGATTCCAAGTTCCGGAATGGTTAAAATTCTGTACTATTGATTTTATGAATATCAACCCGGGCCTAAGGGGCGTGAACGGTAGCAGGCATATTTCACTACCGTTTATGAACACAGGAGGTATAAAAAGAACTCATTAACTTACAGTGTTTCTGTTTCATGTTTCTTTGTAAAATATCCCTAGTTGCCATCAACCTCCAGCTATGTACTAGATTTACAAATTTCACAAACTTCTCTAAAAAGTAGATATAAATGTCGAACAGGAAATGTAGCTTTCACAGAACATAGTCAACAACAACAACAAAAAACACGTGTTAAAATAAACAATAATTACAATGTTAACAAGCAATGCAAGTGACGTCATAAACACAAACGGGTTATCAATAGGGATACCTCCTTGGAACAGTCAGTTGCAAAACATGCCGATTGGTGTTTAAACCAGGTTCTAGTGTGCACCAAACCCCACTCTTACCTTATTGTCACCCCAATAAAACAATACCGGGTAAATAAAGAAATCCACGCCCTGTTATATCCTCTAACAAACAAGGCAGCATGAATAGCACAAAGATGCTCATATTTATATAAAATATAAAAAAAAGACTAGCAAGAGTATGACAGGCGCGTAGCCAGGCATACGTCCGTACGCCCGGGCGTACAGTTCGCCAGAAAAATAAAAATGATAAATGGTCCAAAAATGCAAAAAAAACCGAAGTGGGGTAGGAGATTAGGGGTAAAATATTTCCAGCAGAGTCGTTGCGCCCTTATTTTCCTGATCTTAATTTGTTAAAAAAATATAAATACATGTATACTATTTGAATTGACTTTACGTGTGCGCTTTTTTTGACTTGAATTATACATACATTTAATCTAAGCTAAAAATCCTGAAATCTAACGTACGATCGTCAAGAATCCCAACTGACCCCATCGGGCGTACAGTTCAAATTCACTCAGCTACGCACCTGTATGACACTTGGAAATCGCCAAACACGAAGTCATTGAAGGTAGACTAATTCACATCATCAAATCACTGACGATGACAGAAAACCAACGGCATTGTCATATTGGCCAATTGATATAAATCTAAAAAATATCATACAACAAATGTTGGTATTTTTGACTGCATGTCTTTGGTCGGCCGTATTTTGTGAATGCTACATCTTCTGTTTGACATTAGTATCTACTTTTACCGTTGATATTTTAAATGTAATAAAACATTAATTACTGATTTAAGTCAGTACACACAAATGTCTGCTTCTACAAATTATCTAATCATCATTTTATGTTTGAATATAAAGTATTTTCCTAAATAATTTATGTAATATGTTACTACTTTTAACACTAACAGTTGTCCTGTGCATTGACCTTTGTTATAGTAAATAAAGCACATACATGATAGAATAAGAAATATAAGTGATAAGGCATTTACTTGTGACAGAAAAATATACGGAACTTCACAAACAAATTAGTGGGTTGACAATATCCTTTTTTTTTAATTACTGTATCAAAATACTTCGCATTAATCATTTATTCAAAGTTCATTGAAAATTACACACTTTCTAAAACTGGCATTCCTAATTTAAATCGATTTTGTGTTTGGGCATCTCTTGATAAAGAGAGAAATCCAGCGAATCTCTATGCATTACTGAATTGTGGCAGAACTTCGTTTACATCTACATAAACGATCAAAGACAAAGCATATTTAACATTGCTTATCGATAAAGCAGTGCAGGGAAAATTTAGGGAAACGCTCGATTACCAATAGTAATGTCATGTCTTGTTTAAGTTTAATATATTTTGCCTTTAGCCATCACGTCTACAGAAGTACGTGGCAATACTTGTCTGCTGTATTGATCACACTACCGGGACATGTAAATATACATATGTCTAAAAGTGCTATATGCTCATAACGGTACCTACGGTATTATCTGGAAAGCTTCATCAAATTGAAGCCATTCGTTTTTGTACATGTGACCAAATGACTATACACCAGTCGTGATGGCTAAGCATATAGTATTGATGGTATAAAGATGGTCAATGCGATTTTAATATAGGTTAATAGGAAATATGTTTTTAGTTGGGTAATGACCCTACATAGTGTAAACCATAGAATACAGCTTACCTTAGCACAGAAAAGGTTTACGTTTAATTTAGTCTTAAAACGTATCTTATTGAGACATTAACGGTTTATTATCGCGTTGCTGTGACATTCTAACCGTTTGATTACCTTGTGTACATGATTATCTTTGAGGTTTACTTGTATTGCCTATTAATGAGCATTTTTTGTTAAAGGATATAGCCTGGCAGGTATTTAATGGATTACACGAGGGTAAGAGTGAGGTTTTGACTCAACTTAGAATCTGGTTTAAAACTCCCAGTGGCCATTTTGACAGTGGACGTTCGAAGGCGGAAGTTCTGTTATCAACCGTTTTATGTTGGTGTTGTCGTATACGTTGCTTTTATATTTTCCTTGGAGTTGTCGTTTATTTTAAATGGACGTTTTTGGTTGGTTTCGTTCTGTGAATGCTATATTTTCGGTTCTCTTAAATCTAAGTTACCTTATTTATTCTTATCTTCAATTGTTTTCTGCCAGAAGTGATATTGTTTAATTTAGTGCTATATTGAGAAATGGTCTCATAGAAATCACAGCGCCCGAACGAAATGGCAACTTAGGTCCGCACTGCACCACAAACAAACAAAGAGCAAATTAAATGTACAATGAAAAGGACAATACACTACACAATGAGTGCAGACAGGGTTACTGACTTGAAACTATCAGTAAGCAATATGACCTACTGGTTAGCTTATAGATTATATGTGTACACAGCCTCGCTATCTACTTTTACTGCCACAGTTTGTGGTTGACTGTGGTCTTTGAAAGCTACATTTCCTGTTTAACATTTTTGTTTACCTAGAAAATTAAAAATAGATATAAAAAGCGAACATGAAAAGTAGCATTCAAGGACGACAGTCAACCACAAACACACAGAGAAACAAACAACAATTATATAGCAAGATATGCCAATAATAAATGGCAAGATATGAAATAACAAACACAAAATGGTTGACAATAGGATAACCGCCTCGACACGTCAGTGGCAAAAAGGCCGCTGGTGGCTTAAACCAGGTGTTAGGGTGCACCAAACCTCAATCTTACACAATTGTCATTCAACGGTTCATCAATAAAATAACATCGTAGGTTATCTAACGCCTTCTCAGATAAAGAGCAATGCTAATAAAAATCCAGGAACCATGCCTAACCCTTTCTGTCTCATCGATTTATATTGTTCTTTAACGCGACTCTGATACACGGGATTGCCCGTATGAATTTAATTGACGTCTTTATTTGTCTATGCACCTTCTGCACCAGACTTTGTCATTTGTTTCTGATAAACATTATCTAAAATAAGCATCTTATTTATTTTACAATTACCAGTATCTCTGTGGGGGATTTTAAACATTTATATGTCTTGGTGCATTAACCTTGCGGTTACAATACTACAATGGTTTACGGCTGGCGTTTCAAATATATTGTTTTGTGTTTAGCTGATATGCAAGTAACGTAAATATAAAAATAACAAGAGAGCTCCATCAACTTTATGTCGAGGGGGCATAAGAGGTTTTACACGTGATATTACCTCTCTTGGTTGTGTTTGTTGCTTGCACAGGACTCCCATTTCGGTATGTATTGACATTTACACTAGCGTTTGTTGCTGGCACAGGACTCCCATTTCGGTATGTATTGACATTTACACTAGCGTTTGTTGCTGGCACAGGACTCCCATTTCAGTATGTATTGACATTTACACTAGCGTTTGTTGCTGGCACAGGACTCCCATTTCGGTATGTATTGACATTTACACTAGCGTTTGTTGCTGGCACAGGACTCCCATTTCAGTATGTATTGACATTTACACTAGCGTGTGTTGCTGGCACAGGCCTCCCATTTCGGTATGTATTGACATTTACACTAGCGTTTGTTGCTGGCACAGGACTCCCATTTCGGTATGTATTGACATTTACACTAGCGTTTGTTGCTGGCACAGGCCTCCCATTTCAGTATGTATTGACATTTACACTAGCGTTTGTTGCTGGCACAGGACTCCCATTTCGGTATGTATTGACATTCACACTAGCGTTTGTTGCTGGCACAGGACTCCCATTTCAGTATGTATTGACATTTACACTAGCGTTTGTTGCTGGCACAGGACTCCCATTTCGGTATGTATTGACATTTACACTAGCGTTTGTTGCTGGCACAGGACTCCCATTTCGGTATGTATTGACATTTACACTAGCGTTTGTTGCTGGCACAGGACTCCCATTTCGGTATGTATTGACATTTACACTAGCGTTTGTTGCTGGCACAGGACTCCCATTTCGGTATGTATTGACATTTACACTAGCATTTGCATACATGTGATACTTTCAGGACCTCAATCTGGGAGTTTAGTGATTTTTTTAAGGGAGATTCATGCAAAAATCTGGGAGGTTTTTTCGCGGGCTATTTTTAGCGCGCGAGCAGTATTTTATACCCAAATTTCATAAACGAATACCTAAAAAATACACTTTTAAACAAGTTTCTTCATTGATGTCAGGGGAGATAACATGAATGAATAAAAAAAGTTTTTAAACAATATTTTATTTAATAACCAATGATAAACATGTTCACTGTTCATTTCGCTCATATTTGGTTATGCTCAATATTCTGCTTTAATACTTACAGACAGTGTCCCTTTAAAGTTTGTTGTTATATTTTCGTACTTACAAAACATAAAAATATTGAGAAAGTAAGAGTATAATAAAAAAATAAAAAAATAAAATATATATTTTTTTTCATTTTTTTTTCCCCCACCCACTCCACCAAATACTGGCCGCGATGTTTCAAAAACGGCCGAGCAAAAGACGGCTGCACGGTTGGCTGCCTAATAATCTCCCCTCTGGAAAATAACCGATAGTATGAATCAAATTGAGTCTGATGTAGCCTACAATAGTACGAATCTAATTGAGTACGAAGTACGAAATTTCGTAGGAGTTGTCGTTCTTGAATTCATTCTATTTTTAGAAGCAACAACACCTTGACAAATCTGCTTACCAGCGAGTATTGATTCGAGAAAAAAATGTGTTTTTTAACTTGAAAAACACCCCATCTTGAATAAAAATGTTTGAGAACCCATCTTGATTTATTTATTTTAGATACCTATCCCCATTCACCACAACTCTATTGTTTTTGTGTGAGATTTCTACTTTCGTTTTCGCTATCCAATAATTACTGCATCTCCCTTAACAAACATTCATTTTCCACTTGACGCCGGCAATTTGTTTCTAGTCGTATCTAACCTGTTTAATTACAGACATCATTAAAGACTTCATAAGTGTGCTGCTAATCCTTTGGTCAGATCAATTAAGCCAATAAACTGTTTGCAAATAAGTTTCACCCACTTTCCCCCAGGCTATTGATCCAGGTGAAATAGATCGATGATTTTCGAAAAATCGATTTTAGCAATTTTACGGGAGTTTTTCACACAATTCCGTGGGGCCGGGAGGAGGGTTAGAATTCCGTGAGATTTCATCTCACGCCGTGAGGTATCACATGTATGACAGGACTCCCATTTCAGTATGTATTGACATTTACACTAGCGTTTGTTGCTGGCACAGGACTCCCATTTCGGTATGTATTGACATTTACACTAGCGTTTGTTGCTGGCACAGGACTCCCATTTCGGTATGTATTGACATTTACACTAGCGTTTGTTGCCGGCACAGGACTCCCATTTCCGTATGTATTGACATTTACACTAGCGTTTGTTGCCGGCACAGGCCTCCCATTTCGGTATGTATTGACATTTACACTAGCGTTTGTTGCTGGCACAGGACTCCCATTTCGGTATGTATTGACATTCACACTAGCGTTTGTTGCTGGCACAGGACTCCCATTTCGGTATGTATTGACATTCACACTAGCGTTTGTTGCCGGCACAGGACTCCCATTTCGGTATGTATTGACATTTACACTAGCGTTTGTTGCTGGCACAGGACTCCCATTTCGGTATGTATTGACATTTACACTAGCGTTTGTTGCTGGCACAGGACTCCCATTTCGGTATGTATTGACATTTACACTAGCGTTTGTTGCTGGCACAGGACTACCATTTCGGTATGTATTGACATTTACACTAGCGTTTGTTGTTGGCACAGGACTCCCATTTCGGTATGTATTGACATTTTTACACAAGCGTTTGTTGCCGGCACAGGACTCCCATTTCCGTATGTATTGACATTTACACTAGCGTTTGTTGCTGGCACAGGCCTCCCATTTCAGTATGTATTGACATTTACACTAGCGTTTGTTGCTGGCACAGGACTCCCATTTCGGTATGTATTGACATTTACACTAGCGTTTGTTGCTGGCACAGGACTCCCATTTTGGTATGTATTGACATTCACACTAGCGTTTGTTGCTGGCACAGGACTCCCATTTCGGTATGTATTGACATTCACACTAGCGTTTGTTGCTGGCACAGGACTCCCATTTCGGTATGTATTGACATTCACACTAGCGTTTGTTGCTGGCACAGGACTCCCATTTCGGTATGTATTGACATTCACACTAGCGTTTGTTGCTGGCACAGGACTCCCATTTCAGTATGTATTGACATTCACACTAGCGTTTGTTGCTGGCACAAGACTCCCATTTCGGTATGTATTGACATTTACACTAGCGTTTGTTGCTGGCACAGGACTCCCATTTCGGTATGTATTGACATTCACACTAGCATTTGTTGCTGGCACAGGACTCCCATTTCGGTATGTATTGACATTCACACTAGCATTTGTTGCTGGCACAGGACTCCCATTTCGGTATGTATTGACATTTACACTAGCGTTTGTTGCTGGCACAGGACTCCCATTTCGGTATGTATTGACATTAACACTAGCGTTTGTTGCTGGCACAGGACTCCCATTTCGGTATGTATTGACATTCACACTAGCATTTGTTGCTGGCACAGGACTCCCATTTCGGTATGTATTGACATTTACACTAGCGTTTGTTGCTGGCACAGGACTCCCATTTCGGTATGTATTGACATTAACACTAGCGTTTGTTGCTGGCACAGGACTCCCATTTCGGTATGTATTGACATTAACACTAGCGTTTGTTGCTTGCACAGGACTCCCATTTCAGTATGTATTGACATTTACACTAGCGTTTGTTGCTGGCACAGGACTCCCATTTCGGTATGTATTGACATTCACACTAGCGTTTGTTGCTGGCACAGGACTCCCATTTCAGTATGTATTGACATTTACACTAGCATTTGTTGCTGGCACAGGACTCCCATTTCGGTATGTATTGACATTTACACTAGCGTTTGTTGCTGGTACAGGACTCCCATTTCGGTATGTATTGACATTTACACTAGCGTTTGTTGCTGGCACAGGACTCCCATTTCAGTATGTATTGACATTTACACTAGCGTTTGTTGCTGGCACAGGACTCCCATTTCGGTATGTATTGACATTTACACTAGCATTTGTTGCTGGCACAGGACTCCCATTTCGGTATGTATTGACATTTACACTAGCGTTTGTTGCTGGCACAGGACTCCCATTTCGGTATGTATTGACATTCACACTAGCGTTTGTTGCCGGCACAGGACTCCCATTTCGGTATGTATTGACATTTACACTAGCGTTTGTTGCTGGCACAGGACTCCCATTTCGGTATGTATTGACATTTACACTAGCGTTTGTTGCTGGCACAGGACTCCCATTTCGGTATGTATTGACATTCACACTAGCGTTTGTTGCTGGCACAGGACTCCCATTTCGGTATGTATTGACATTCACACTAGCGTTTGTTGCCGGCACAGGACTCCCATTTCGGTATGTATTGACATTTACACTAGCGTTTGTTGCTGGCACAGGACTCCCATTTCGGTATGTATTGACATTTACACTAGCGTTTGTTGCTGGCACAGGACTCCCATTTCGGTATGTATTGACATTTACACTAGCGTTTGTTGCTGGCACAGGACTACCATTTCGGTATGTATTGACATTTACACTAGCGTTTGTTGTTGGCACAGGACTCCCATTTCGGTATGTATTGACATTTACACAAGCGTTTGTTGCCGGCACAGGACTCCCATTTCCGTATGTATTGACATTTACACTAGCGTTTGTTGCTGGCACAGGCCTCCCATTTCAGTATGTATTGACATTTACACTAGCGTTTGTTGCTGGCACAGGACTCCCATTTCGGTATGTATTGACATTTACACTAGCGTTTGTTGCTGGCACAGGACTCCCATTTCGGTATGTATTGACATTCACACTAGCGTTTGTTGCTGGCACAGGACTCCCATTTCGGTATGTATTGACATTCACACTAGCGTTTGTTGCTGGCACAGGACTCCCATTTCGGTATGTATTGACATTCACACTAGCGTTTGTTGCTGGCACAGGACTCCCATTTCGGTATGTATTGACATTCACACTAGCGTTTGTTGCTGGCACAGGACTCCCATTTCAGTATGTATTGACATTCACACTAGCGTTTGTTGCTGGCACAAGACTCCCATTTCGGTATGTATTGACATTTACACTAGCGTTTGTTGCTGGCACAGGACTCCCATTTCGGTATGTATTGACATTCACACTAGCATTTGTTGCTGGCACAGGACTCCCATTTCGGTATGTATTGACATTTACACTAGCGTTTGTTGCTGGCACAGGACTCCCATTTCGGTATGTATTGACATTAACACTAGCGTTTGTTGCTGGCACAGGACTCCCATTTCGGTATGTATTGACATTCACACTAGCATTTGTTGCTGGCACAGGACTCCCATTTCGGTATGTATTGACATTTACACTAGCGTTTGTTGCTGGCACAGGACTCCCATTTCGGTATGTATTGACATTCACACTAGCGTTTGTTGCTGGCACAGGACTCCCATTTCAGTATGTATTGACATTTACACTAGCGTTTGTTGCTGGCACAGGACTCCCATTTCGGTATGTATTGACATTTACACTAGCGTTTGTTGCTGGCACAGGACTCCCATTTCGGTATGTATTGACATTTACACTAGCGTTTGTTGCTGGCACAGGACTCCCATTTCAGTATGTATTGACATTTACACTAGCGTTTGTTGCTGGCACAGGACTCCCATTTCGGTATGTATTGACATTTACACTAGCATTTGTTGCTGGCACAGGACTCCCATTTCGGTATGTATTGACATTTACACTAGCGTTTGTTGCTGGCACAGGACTCCCATTTCGGTATGTATTGACATTAACACTAGCGTTTGTTGCTGGCACAGGACTCCCATTTCGGTATGTATTGACATTCACACTAGCGTTTGTTGCTGGCACAGGACTCCCATTTCAGTATGTATTGACATTCACACTAGCGTTTGTTGCTGGCACAAGACTCCCATTTCGGTATGTATTGACATTTACACTAGCGTTTGTTGCTGGCACAGGACTCCCATTTCGGTATGTATTGACATTCACACTAGCATTTGTTGCTGGCACAGGACTCCCATTTCGGTATGTATTGACATTTACACTAGCGTTTGTTGCTGGCACAGGACTCCCATTTCGGTATGTATTGACATTAACACTAGCGTTTGTTGCTGGCACAGGACTCCCATTTCGGTATGTATTGACATTAACACTAGCGTTTGTTGCTTGCACAGGACTCCCATTTCAGTATGTATTGACATTTACACTAGCGTTTGTTGCTGGCACAGGACTCCCATTTCGGTATGTATTGACATTCACACTAGCGTTTGTTGCTGGCACAGGACTCCCATTTCGGTATGTATTGACATTCACACTAGCGTTTGTTGCTTGCACAGGACTCCCATTTCAGTATGTATTGACATTTACACTAGCGTTTGTTGCTTGCACAGGACTCCCATTTCAGTATGTATTGACATTTACACTAGCGTTTGTTTATTGCTATTTGGCGGCCGTAAAAAGTCGCCCGACTACAAGTCAGTAGTGCTATTACTTACTGGTCCTTTAGGATCATCAACCCCAATCTTTGAGGTTTTAAAGTAGAATTTCGCTTAAGCTGGTGCTAGGAGGCGTGTGAGGTGTTACACTTTAACATTACCTCTCATGAACAGCCTCGTCCGTCAAATGGGGACTTAAACCGGGCGGCCTCGTGTATCGGTCTATCCTCCGAGCACGTTAAAGAACCATAGGAATCTATTCGATAATAAGAGTAGGGCAGGTTCCCGGATTCCTATGTATCCTTCCCCTCTCTCTGGGGCGGCTCTACATAACCTATACTGTGTTGATGAGCCGTTAAACAACATTCAATTCAATTCAATCCTCATGAACAGACGCAATAAAACTGAGCTTCTTTTATCTGTTGTTTGTGTTTGTTGCTCCAAAGATCCCATATTCAGTATTTATTTTAATACCGCTTAAGCCTGAGACGTGTTGCACTTTATATTACCTCTCATGACCAGACTCAATAAAACAAAGTCTGCTAACTTGCTTTCTTGTTTGTTTGTTTCCAAGGGATCTACTTATCAATATGCATATTGTTCATGTTTTATCTTCAGTCCACATGTTTAAAGCTGACCTCACTCCATAATTCTGATAAGAGAAGATCAATGCAAATGATAATTATAGAATCAGAATCTCAATTAGCGGTCAGATATTTATGTACACGGTATTCCGTCATGAAACTGAAATAGACAGTTTACCAAATCTCTTTTCGATTATCTGCGGTATACTTTATGTTTCCAATTAGCAACACTTAGCCAAAAGGTGGAAAAAAATATCGAAATTATACTGGCTTACTTAGTTGTGGATAAATATCTCATATAAAGCAGATCGGATGTTTCGTGTAAGAAAAACAAAAGAACAGGCCTTGGTCTGATAAACAGTAGTTTTATTCAGGATCAAGGGGTGGATGCATATAGATATGTATATAATAAAGATATAAAAGTCGAACAGGAAATGTAGCATTCATAGAACACAGTCTACCAAAAATCAAAATCGAATGTGCTATCAGAGTCTTTATTTGGATTCGAAACCTGGGTCAGTCTGATACATTCTGATGTATTATCGTTAGCGAGAGTTCTTGGTTTTCGCTTAACATATAATAAATGAGTACATAATAGAACCCAAACTGACGTGGCAATATCTCTATTTAATTTAATCTCTCTCTCTCTCTCTCTCTCTGTCTCTCTCTCTAGTAGAGAAAATTATACATTGAACTGAATACCGTTCACAAACACTGGATCCAGAAAGTATACTGAATGGTAGAGTAATGTTGTTAACATTCAATGTGGAACATTATCATTTACAGTGCTATATATAAAAACAAATCTCTTAGCTTTCGTGTATACTAGCTAAAATAGTATCTATAAAAGATACTCGAGCGTTGTCGGCTTTACGGCTCCTTCGGGAATACAAAAACATATAACATTTATAAGAAAATCATCTAAACAACATTTGCAATGAAAACAAATCTAGCAAAAGTGATCGGGGGGTGCATGTTATAATTACCTCTCATGAACAGACAATAATATCAAGTCTGCTATTTTTCTTTTTTATGTGTATGTTGCCTCCAAGGGATCACCTTTTCAGTATATCTTGTTTATGTTTGTTATGTTATTTCTTGCCTTTTATTCATCTTTGAAATTACTGTTTGTTTCTATGCGTGTTTGTTGTTGACTGTGGTCTTTGAATGCTACATTTCCAGTTCAACTAATGTATCTACATTTGGTAAACTAATGTATCTACATTTGGTAAACTAATGTATCTACATTTGGTATACGTATATTAAAATAAATTGTATTTATTTATTGAACCATTATTTCGTCACGTCGTTAGTGAAGGTCACAGTAGCGTGGATCCGGTACCTATATAATTCATAGTTATGCCGGAATATAATAGGATTTTTACACGAGTAACGTGCTCTGTAAGCTTGTATTACCATAGCAGCCACTCATATAATAGTCGGACAGACTAAAGATATAAAAGACGTGTACTAATGCTGCCTTATTTGTTAGAGATTATAACCTGGCGGGGATATATTTATTTACACTGTCCCGTTTATTGGGATGACACTAGGGTACGAGTGAGGTTTTGAGAACCCTAGAACCTGGTTTAAAACCCCAGCGGACGTTATTGCCACTGAACGTTCCAAGGCGGTAGCCCTATTGTCAACCCATTTGTGTTTGTGATGTGGTAGCTTGTCTTTATATATTTTTATAGTTGTTGTTTGTTTCTGTGTGTGTGTTTGTGATTGACTGCTACGTTTACTGTTCGATTTGTATATCTACTTTTGTTATTGATACTAGATAAAGACTTGCAAAAATCACTTCATTATGAATTTTGTAATTACCTGCATGATTTTGAACTCGTTTTGCTTTCTAGGTTTTTTTCCAGCTTTGTCTAGTCTGCTGTCTCTTTATCAATTGTATTTCGCACCGTTTTTCCTTGACTCTTTTTATCTAATTATATCGTTTCGGATCGAGCCGTCTATGGCTTCAAGCAGTATGTATTGTATTGGCGTCTTTATTGTTCTATGTCACTTCGGCTATATAATTTGTTATTTGTTGCGGATAAACATGATCTAAAATAAGCACTTTTTTATTTTACAATTACCGGTATCTCTGTGGTGGATATTTAACATTTACATGACTTTGTGAAATATGTATTTCGCATGTGCGATTTTTAGTTGTGTATGTCCCTTCGTTTTGATTATCACGTTCCGTTTTATATCTTATAAGAATATTTCATGGTATCTGGTAAAGATCGGGAATTCCAACCCGAGGTATAATTCGTTTATCAGAACCGAGGTTCCGATTAAAACAATTATACCGAGGTTGGAATTCCCTATCTGAACCGGATTCCCATGATTGATTTTCCTTGCATATCATTGACATGTTATTAGACCATTTTATATGCTGGACGGAAAATAAACAAACCGTGGAACAAACTGCAATTAACTTTGAACTGACCCAGGCTGTGAAGACTGTTAAACATTAATGGAGCTAATTAATTGACAGTTTATGTGCGAGAGAAAAATAACTTTTGCAATCTTTGAAACATTAACTTCATTAGATATTATCTGTGTTTTGATACATAATCACTCTGTTATTTGTACTGGACATTATATTAGATTCTAGAGTGACTTTTGCTTGATCTTGTTTTATGTCTAATATTAAACTTGAATACATGTTTCCATTGTAAATTAAAGAAGGGATGTAATGTATGCTACAATGCCTAGCTCCTCCCTATAACTGACCAGCTGATAAGCTCCGCCTACGCATGCCTTGAATATGCACTCTGTATAGATTAAGTATTAGAATAGATTTAGTAACCAGAGGTATAAATTGTGTTTCATTTCTATCCCATGAATATTAACAATTACAAACATTACAGTTATGGTTTAGAGATAGGCAGTATTTATAATTGTGTGTAAACCTCCGTAGCAGTACTCTGAGATGGGATGTTTATGTTGACTATTCATGTTTTCCAGATAACACATCTTCCCTACCATTTTCATATCAGAATCAGAAACATCACCATGCAGTTATATGTTCCTTAGTCATAACTATATACAATGTAATTCCTTATCTTATTATCTCCATCAGTCCAGTCATTCCTAACAATAATTTGTGCAGTTATGCTTTATTTCTTAATGTTTATTCCCAGCAGAATGCCATCCTAACATACATGTCCAAATTATAAGCATGTCTTGTATACTGCAGTATATATACGCTGTTTCTCCAGATCAACTATAATTGGCAATTAATTTTCATTTAACACCGGTAACTTATGAGATTGAAAAACTTTACTAACTGATTTGTATAAAGTACATTTTCCTGTCGTCTGCAAAGCTGCATCCAGTGAGATTTGTTTACATGGGCTACTTTTAGAGTCATTGTAATTGACAGACCTTTATAGCTGGTGTAATTGATAAGAGTTTTGGACACACCTCCAATCCCTCTCTCTACGAGGGTAGGCAATGTTGCCCTTTTAAGGATTAAACAAACATAGCTCCGCCAACTTTGAGTCAACATTTTTTAAGCGATCTTCAATAATCCATGCAATGGTAATTATGGAATCACCACGTCAGTTAGCGGTCAGATGTACCAACTTTCTTCTCGATTAGTGTGCGGCATACTTCTACGATTCCAACTCAGTGATATTCCTCTTCTTTAATATACATCCGACCTAATTAGTCCACTTCAAACAAAATAAATGCAACAATTAGCGAAAAGGTAGAAACAACATTTCAACCAAATTATTTCTGTTAAGTCAAATGTTTAGAAGTTAAACCTAGTGCCATAATGGCCCTAGGTGTGCCACTATCGACAAAAGACCAATTTTTTATTATATACCTTACTATAAATGAAGAAGAAGAATAAGAACAACAGGTGTATATTTATGACAAAATAGATCGATGATTTTACAAAACGGTAAAATTTAAACCTATAATTAGCATACGATGTAAGCAATAATTTGGAAAAAAAAAAGAGTTAAATTAGTTTTCTTTCTTGTCTCTTTTTAAAAACTGAACCTTTCACTTTAATGATATATGGTATTTCAACCTTTCAACGTTTCAATTTATTACTGGGCGTGAAAATTGCAGTTGAGATTTCAACGTCCGCTTCTCAGCCATAAACAGAACAATATTGCGTATGTGGTTTGCTTGATGTTGTTGACGTCATCGCGTGCGGACAGTCTAAAAATAACTGATAATCATTATTTTTTACTGAAATGTGTTACTATTTATAGTAAGGTATGTGATAATGCCTTTTATTCACCGTTGTAATTATTGTTTTGGGTTGATTAATGTCGACTTTTTTATCTAATTGAGTTGATAAATGTCTTACGTTAAGTAATTATAATGAATTGTGTAAGACAATCGCAATAACACGCCTTGGTCTGATTCACAGTGGCCAAGGATGGTATCTTATGATCTTTAGATATGTATATAAAATAGGTATAAAAATCAAACAGGAAAATAATAATCGACTGTGCAACCAAAAGCGTTAATTGGATTAGTCTGCGAAATACAGTCTACGAAATACAGATCGATTATTGTCAGAGCGAGGCCATCGTTTTTGCTTAAAATATAATAAATCATTGCATAATACAACAGAACTGTCTTTGTAATATCTTGTTTAAATGCCAATCGAGTATAAATTGATCAGAAAAAGCTCCAACTTCTTGATCAAATATGTCGTCTTAATGTTCGTTGAGCAGCCAATAGTATCTTTCTATTCCGCAAAACCGCTTTTGATTAAGGGCTATTTTCAAATAGTTTTTTTTTTCAGATACTATATCGATTATATTCAAATATGACCTCATATATTAATAAATAACATAGGTCATGGATTCGTTTTCGGATAAAATTAATTGTATAGACCCGAAAGAAAGTATACATGTATTTGAGTTATTCAATTAGCCTATTACAAGGACTGACAATAAAGGACTGTATTTCAATAAAAGTTCGATAATATGTCAAAATTGTCAAACCCTTAATGGTGTGTTATCGTTTTGCTCTGGATTCTGCCAAGGCAATGAGTACTTGCTTTGTGACTTTCTAGGCTTTTGTTTTTTATATCATATATACATGATCATTCATGTGTTATACTTATCTTGCCAAATAATGCTGCATTTTTTGTTAGAGAAAATAAACTGGCGGGGATATCTTTATTTACACAGCCCCATTGTATTGGAATCAGATAGGGTACGAGTGAGGTTTGGTGCACCCTAGAACCTGGTTTAACACTCTCAGAGACCCATTTTTGCCACTGACCGTTCCAAGGCGGTATCTCTATTGTCAACACTTTTATGTTTCTGTCGTCGCTTCTTGTCCTTTAGTCATCTTTAACATTGTTGTTTGATTTTATGCGTGCTTTTGATTGACTTTAGTCATTGAATGATAAATTTCCTGTTCGCCTTTTATATTTACTTTTACTTAAGAAATAGAGCGTCAATATAAAATTAGAAGAAAGTTTTGGTATAGTCCGCAAGCCAATTTCAGTATTAATGTTTGTAGATATATTGAACATCTTGCATTCTACGAATGCTACATACGTCATGTTCGACTTTTATACATACGTTTTGAATCAAATGAACAGGTACATATTCCTCGGCCTTTCCACTTCAATGGTATGTAAAATGTATACTTCGACAACTTTGGTTAAAATAAGTTGCAATATTAGATCTTAAGCGTATCTAAACCATGTCAACTGACATTACTTTTCTTTTTTGCCTCCACAATTCACGACGTTTTCTTTCGGTTTCTTGTCGAGATTAATCGCTACTTATTTGTATAATGTAGAGATGCATACTCTTTCCTGGGGATATGCTAACTTTCCGGAAAGCACTGACCATCGCATGAATAATGCATTATTGAATCAGCTGGTGATGTTTTCCGCCAACGTTCTTGCTTCATATCGACTATATCTAGCACGCACAATCGAAGAAAAATAAATCGCAAGGTATATATTTGCTTCTCTAGCGAACTCTATCAAATTGTTGATTCGTTTTTGTTTTGTGTTATAACGTCTAAAAACTAACTGCATTGATTATTAATATAACATAGATGGACATGGCGATTTCAACGCCAGAGTAAATAGGAAAGATTTATTTATATATTTATTCTTATTTCCGATTGTTGGCCTTCAGAAGAAATAGTGTTTATTTTAAGAATTTAATTTAATTTAATTGGATTTTATAGTCGCACCAATAGCGAATGAAGACTTCCCAGCTCCACGTGAATAGCTATATATAAAGATGAATAAAACGCAAGATAAGACATCACAAACACATCAAAAACATACAAGGGTTGAAAATAGGGCTACCGCCTTGTTACGGTCAGTGACACAAAAGTCCTGGGATTTTAAACCAGGTTCTAGGCTACACCAAACCTCACATTTACCCAATAAACGGGACAGTGTAAATAAACATATTCCCGCCAGGTTATACTCTCTAACAAACAAGGCAGAATTAATAGGCAATTTGAATAAAGTCACTCGACCTTGGAGCCACGGACCTGGATTGTGTGCGGGACACATTGTCTGGTTGTGGTGAGCACTTGTGCCAAGTTATTAGAAAATCCGTCCGGGAATGCAAAAGTTATTGACCGGACATGATTTGACCTTTGACCTCTAAGTGTGACCTTGACCTTGAGATTACAGACCTGGATTTGTGCGCTACACATTTTCTTGTTGTGGTGAGCATTTGTGCCGAGTTATTTAAAAATCCGTCTATGGATGCCAGAGTTATTCACCGGACACGATTTGACCTTTGACATCTAAGTGTGACCTTGATCTAGGAGCCACGGACCTGGACACATTATCTTGTTATGGTCATCACTTGTGCTAAGTTATTTAAAAATCCCTGTTTGGGTTGTGACGTTACGGTCCGGACACGAAATTGCGTACCTGTTTTTGAAGTGTGACCTTGATCTTTGAGGTACGGACCTGAGTTTTGCGCGCGACACATTGTCTTGTTATTGTCACAAAATGTCACGGGTAGAGCGTACTGGTCGTATATAGCTCTTGTATCGGTTACACCCAAAATCTATTGTTCGAGGTGAAACAATTTCACAATATTCATGATCTATTCATGTAACACGTAAAAGCGTGCACATTTTAAGTGGCCGCCAGAGAGGCCGTGTCATAAGTTTAGTTTTGTGCTAATGCATGTAAACGTATAGGTATATTTTCCTTAAACGGCAAAATTGTATAAGGGCCTCGCGTGTAGATTCAATACTGTAGATTTAGCCACGTTTGTCACGGACTGAACGGGGCAAATAATGATTTGGGCGTAATGTTTGCTATAAAACCCATTGTCTTCTAGCTTTCGCCGGGATCATCGAAAGTACTTTGTTGGAACAGAGATTGGACGGCAAATTTCACAGGCAACATGTGGTTAGTAGTTTTATTAAACTTTTATCGTATATTTGTATTCAGTGGGCGGCGCCATCTTGTTTGGCGGTTACGACATCCGGTTAGCATTGATGTTTCTCAAACATAACTTTAGACTAGCATATGAGTTTGAAGTTACTTTATTAGATGTAATTATTGTAATTGATCATTAATTGTAAAACAATATTAATTTGATAACAGTGGATAATAGGTGCATTAGTTAACGTTGGCGTATAACTCAGTGATTGTAATACACGATTGTTAACATTGCGTGCAAACATAACCCAGTGAGTGTAATATATGAGTTATTTGATCATGTTTATATTACATGTATTAGGGGCATTGATTAACAGCGACGTACATAGCGTATACATGGCGTTGTAGAATATGTATACATTGCTACTCATCATTAGTACAGCTTACATATATTGATTGAATAATGATTTGTTTGGGTAATGATAATAATGCAAGATTGTTATGTTTGTAAACCGACAGCTAAAACGTATGTATAATTACAGCCTAAGCCATCCAGGATATAAGCCATCCAGGGTTGGAGTAAGCCATCTAGGTTTGGATATCCAGGAGTGGAGCTAAGCTTCCACGAATAACGTTACAAGCGGTGGAGACGGTCCCCGTACCTGCGCAGCCAGGTTTTACTAACGATAACCCCCGGGACACAAGGTGGGCCCGTTACCAGTCCTCACTGGAGGAATATCATTCACAATCTCAGTGGAGATTAACTGTCATTGCATCGCGTCATCAACCCTTACAGAAGGCATTTGATGACAATCATCCATTGAATTCGCGCATCATCATCTTCATGAGCTCTCGCGCATCACAGTTATCGCGCTAGATCAACATTGTTATAGCTTTAACAACACTTCAGTGTCTTAGACATTCAGTATTTATAACAATACTAAGAACGTCTTAAACGTTCAGGAGAACATTCTTTTCATAGTTCATTTGTGTATTCGCTTGTTTTTTTAGATAATTGTATATATATTAAACATATTTTAAAAGTTGCATTAAACTTATGTAAATGCATTCACCGTCATTGATTCTTTCCTGAGTTAGCCCAACCACTAAGGTCATCCTGTGACAACTGGTGTCAGAAGTGGGATTTTGGGCGACTACGGAGGGAAAGAATCAATAAGTGATCTTTATTATGATATACTAAATCTCTACTTATTATTTTAGAATTGTGTACCACCCTCTGATCCATCAAGGCGACTGTCGACGATCACGGCTACTGCTTGGAAGACAAGTCAAGACACGACAAGGGTAGGGTGAGTCCAAACTGTTGTTTTGTCCGTTCTTTCCTTGGCGCGAGGTCGCAGTGGTCTACACGAGTGGGTCTGAGGCACTTTTGCTCAATAATTTGGGTGTTTGTTTTTACCTCCCTTGATATACACATAGTATCCAATTAGGTTGGCGAACAAGACGTTCTACTCATGCTGTGACACTCGAGTATACTTATATTGATGGGAGAAGTAAATATACATGTACATGTTATACACATTTCGATGATTGTTTAAGGTTTATGTCCAATATCAAATTAAGATATTTTATGTAGTGCATATGTTTTGTGGAAGCTAGATACTATCTACACATAATCGTTAGTAGTTAGCGCTAGTACAAATGTGTATGTAACTTGTCCTATGATGATGCCCAGGTATTTACTGAGGACACAGTGACTTACCATTAGTAGTTAGTTGAGTAGAATTATTAGTGACGTGTGTATTGTAATTATCGTAGTGTGTAGTTCACAATGTCTATAGACATGACGTCCATAAAGGATCTTACGGAAATGGGTAAGGAGTTAGGGTATGCTGGAGAGGAGCTTAGAACCTTTGTTAAAGACGAACAGGCTAGGGAAAGGGAATTTAGACTTAAGGAAAGAGAATTAGCAAAGCGGGAAAGGGATGAAGAGAAAGATAGGTTAGAAGTCGAAAGTAGATTAGCTAAAGAGAAGCTAGAATTAGAAAGTAGACTATCCACAGAGAAGTTAGAATTAGAAGGTAGATTAGCTAAAGAGAAGCGAGATGATGATAAAGAGAAGGTAGAATTAGAAAGTAGAATAGTAAAGGAGAAGCAAGAGTTAGAACATGAGAGGTTCGAAACAGATGGTAGACTAGCTAAGGCTAAGATGATAATGGAAAGGGAGCAAAAAGAGTTTGAGCATAAGTTAGCTTTAGAGTTGGAAGCAGCTAAGACACATAGTAAGGAAAGTAAAACTGAAGGGAAAGATAGTTATTCTGGGAAGTTAAAAGGTTCGAAGTTACCATACTTTGATGCTGACAAAGATAACATGGACAGTTACTTGTTACGGTTCGAACGTTATGCTGAGTTACAGGAATGGACCAAAGATAAGTGGGCAGTTCATTTAAGTGCGTTATTGAGAGGCAAGGCCTTAGATGTATTTTCTAGATTACCTAGTTTAGATGCTCTTGACTATGACAAGTTAAAGGATGCTCTTTTAAAGAGATTTGAGTTAACTGAAGAAGGTTTTAGAAAGCGGTTTAGAGCGTGTCTGCCTGAGAAAGGCGAGTCATTTATTCAGTTTATTAGTAGGTCTAGAAATTACTTAGATAGGTGGTTAGAGTTAGGGAAGGTAGCGCAGACTTATCAGGGCCTCGTAGATTTCTTGTTGCGGGACCAGCTATTCAATGTTTGTAGTAGAGATCTGTTCTTATTTCTCAAAGAAAGAAAATTAGCTAGTGTAGGAGAAATGGCAACACAAGCAGATCAGTTTGCCGAGGCTCGAGGTGGAGCTCATAATGTAGTGTCGAAAGACAGAACTTTTAGAGATAGGCAAGGGGACGATCATAAACAGAAAGGCCAGAGTGGAAACTATAGAGGTGGAGGTAGTTCGATGGGTGCTAGAGGAGGTAGCAATAGTGGTAACATAGGTAGACCTTTTATTCGTTGTCGTCACTGTAATGGGAATCATGCTTCACATGAGTGTAGGAAAGCGGTGAAAGTGTCCGCTGTCGTAGACAATTTTAGTGAAAATAGTAGAGTGGACAACAATGTAGGGAGTCAGAACCAAGGTTTTAACAACCCATGGAATTTCGGTAGAGGTAGAGGTGGTCAAAACCGAGGTAGAGGTAGAGGCAGAGGTAGTAATAGTCCGGTTATTAAAACCGAGAGTAGTAGCTGTTGTGTTAAAGCGGATGGTGTAATGACGAAGATCGGAACATGTCTCTTTCCGTATGCAAATCTTCCAACGGCAGATGGTAGAGTGAATGGCACGGACGTAATTGTAATGAGGGATACAGGTTGTACAGGTGTGGTAGTTAGGCGTAGTTTAGTTACGGATGACCAGTTGGTAGGTAAACAGTCACCGTGTATGTTGTTAAATAAGTCGGTAGAGCACGTGCCAATAGCGAGAATAGAGGTAGATACACCTTTCTTTAAAGGGACTACAGAGGCACTATGTATGGACGACCCGATGTATGATTTAACGATGGGGAACATAGAAGGTTCAGTACTTCCGGTAATGTCCGATTTTAGAAGTAGCATAAGTAATGCCGTAGAGACTAGAGCGCAGGTTCAGAAGCAAGCTCAGGCTTATAGAAAATTAAAGGTTCCTGCAGCCGTAGGTGACATATCCAAAGCGGAGTTTATAGAAGCACAAACTCAAGACGAGTCATTAGGTCCTTGTAAGGTGAAGGCCAAGGATGGTGTAGTGAAGAAGTGTAAAGGGTCCGGTAGTTGTAAGTTTGTACATAAGAATAGGTTATTGTACAGAGAATTTGAAGATAGTGGTAGTAGACAGTTTCACCAATTAGTGGTTCCTACCCAGTATAGAACGACAGTGCTTAAGGTAGCTCATGAGTCGATTATGGGAGGTCATTTAGGCGTAAAGAAAACGTCAGATAGAGTATTGGCAGAATTTTATTGGCCAGGCGTTAGTGGAGATGTAACTAGGTATTGTAGGTCCTGCGATGTATGCCAAAGGACAGTACCAAAAGGTCGAGTGACCAAAGTACATTTAGGTCAGATGCCACTGATAGATACACCATTTAAGAGGGTAGCCGTAGACATAGTTGGACCAATTTTTCCAGTGTCGGATAGGAAAAATAGGTACATTTTAACCATGGTAGACTATGCAACTAGGTATCCGGAGGCAGTCGCATTGCCCTCAATTGAAACTGAGAGAGTAGCTGAGGCATTAGTTGATATGTTCAGTAGGCTAGGTGTACCAGAGGAAATGCTGACTGATTGTGGGTCACAGTTTACGTCAGAACTTATGGCTGAAGTAAGCAGGTTATTGTCTTTGCGTCAAATCATGACAACACCATATCACCCTATGTGTAACGGGTTAGTCGAACGATTTAACGGGACGTTAAAGCAAATGTTACGGCGTATGTGTACCGAGAGACCCAAAGATTGGGACAAGTATCTCAATGCTTTATTGTTTGCATTTAGAGAGGTTCCACAAGAGAGTTTAGGATTTTCTCCGTTTGAGTTATTGTACGGTAGGTCAGTTAGAGGTCCCATGAGGATTCTTAGAGAGATGTGGGCAGGTGAAGTAGATAGTGATGAGGTTAAGACTACATATCAGTATGTTTTAGATCTGAACCAGAAACTAGAGGAGACTTGTAAGATAGCTCAAAGTCAGTTAGTTAAGGCAAGTACCAAGTACAAACGGTACTATGACCAGAAAGCTAGAGCTAGGAAGTTTAAGATAGATGACCAGGTGTTACTGTTACTCCCGACCGACAATAACAAGTTGTTATTACAATGGAAAGGTCCGTTTTACGTTAGAGGGATAGTGAACACTATGGATTACCGTATCGAGATAAACGGAAAGTTAAAGACCTTTCATGCGAATATGCTGAAAGAGTATATCAGTAGAACCGATAATGGGCAACAAGGGGTGTTAACCGTAGTTAATGTTGCAGTTATTGAGGATAGTGAGGAAGACAGTAGTGAGGACACTAGTCCCATGTATTTTCCCACTAGTGTAGGTAGGGAGACAGCAGCCGATGTAGACATATCGGGCATGCTTAGTGTAGAGCAGCAAAGAGAGATGGGTAGTTTACTCTCTGAGTTCAGTGATGTCTTGTCCGAAAACCCGGGGCAGACAGATGGAGTGCAACATGATATTGTACTCACATCAGGGGAACCAATAAGAATTAAGGGGTATCCCATTCCATTTCACTCCCGATCAATTGTTGATGAGGAGGTGAAAGATATGTTGAAATTGGGTGTCATCGAACCTTCAAACGCCCCATTTTCATCCCCAGTCGTACTTATTAAGAAGAAAGATGGGTCAATTCGATTCTGCATCGATTTTAGGCAGCTTAATAAACGTACCATCTTTGATGCAGAGCCAATGCCTAATATTGAGGAGGTATTCTCTAAACTTGCGGGATATTCGTATTTCTCCAAGTTAGACCTCAGTAAAGGTTATTGGCAAGTCCCACTTTCAGACCGAGCTAAAGAGATGACCTCCTTCGAAACTTCGCAAGGACTTTTTAAGTTCAAGGTCATGCCCTTTGGTCTCGTAAACGCCCCAGCAACATTCTGTAGGTTAATGAGGAAAGTCCTGAAGGATTTGTCCAACACAGACAGTTTTGTAGATGACATCCTGGTGTTTACAACAACATTTGAAGACCATATTAAGGCTCTACGTAATCTGTTGGAACGGCTACGCCGGTTTAAACTGACTGCAAAACCTAGCAAGTGTCACATGGGTTACGCAGATATAGAGTGTCTGGGTCATGTTGTCGGGAGGGACCAGAAATTGAAACCCAACCCCGACAAGGTTAAGGCAATTCAGGAAGCACCAAGACCCGAGACAAAGAAACAAGTTAGGTCATTTTTAGGGTTGGCGGGTTTTTACAGGAAGTTTATTCCAAACTTTTCGGCTATAGCTGCACCTTTGTCAGACCTGACAAAGAAAGGTCAACCCAATAGGATAACTTGGGGGGAAAGCCAGGAGCGAGCTTTTGTCTCTTTAAAGGGGAGTTTGGTCAAAACCCCAATACTAAAATTACCTGAACTTGACCAGGAGTTTATCCTCAGAACGGATGCCTCCGATATCGGGGTGGGTGCAGTCCTACTGCAAGAGCAAGATGGGTGTAGTCTCCCCGTGGCTTACGCAAGTCGGAAACTATTACCCCGGGAATGTAACTACTCTGTTATCGAAAGGGAGTGTCTTGCAGTAGTGTGGGGTGTCAGTAAATTCCACCGATATGTTTTTGGTAAGGAATTTGTCTTGGAGACTGACCACCAACCGTTAGCTTATATGAATAAAGCAAAGGTAGCTTACAGTAGGTTAATGAGGTGGGCACTGACTCTGCAGCCTTACCGGATGAAAATTAAAGCGATCCGAGGAAAGGACAATATTGGGGCAGACTATTTAAGTCGCCGCACATAATGACCGGTTTAATACAATAGTGTATTGCAGTGTATTGTACAATAGTAGTATATGTTACGACAGGGTAGTGTACAATTGTAGAATAGTGTTGAAATTGTAATTACATATTATATTAGGTTATAACTGCAGTGGTAATAGTTAACATACTCAAGCGATTGAGCGATCAGCTTGTACGTTTTGTCGCTCGTTTGCTCAGAAGAATTAATAGTTTCTTAACGTGTAAATATTAATTATCATTTTGTTGAATTTTAAAAGTGTAGCACTTTCTTTAAGTGGGGAGATGTTGTCACAAAATGTCACGGGTAGAGCGTACTGGTCGTATATAGCTCTTGTATCGGTTACACCCAAAATCTATTGTTCGAGGTGAAACAATTTCACAATATTCATGATCTATTCATGTAACACGTAAAAGCGTGCACATTTTAAGTGGCCGCCAGAGAGGCCGTGTCATAAGTTTAGTTTTGTGCTAATGCATGTAAACGTATAGGTATATTTTCCTTAAACGGCAAAATTGTATAAGGGCCTCGCGTGTAGATTCAATACTGTAGATTTAGCCACGTTTGTCACGGACTGAACGGGGCAAATAATGATTTGGGCGTAATGTTTGCTATAAAACCCATTGTCTTCTAGCTTTCGCCGGGATCATCGAAAGTACTTTGTTGGAACAGAGATTGGACGGCAAATTTCACAGGCAACATGTGGTTAGTAGTTTTATTAAACTTTTATCGTATATTTGTATTCAGTGGGCGGCGCCATCTTGTTTGGCGGTTACGACATCCGGTTAGCATTGATGTTTCTCAAACATAACTTTAGACTAGCATATGAGTTTGAAGTTACTTTATTAGATGTAATTATTGTAATTGATCATTAATTGTAAAACAATATTAATTTGATAACAGTGGATAATAGGTGCATTAGTTAACGTTGGCGTATAACTCAGTGATTGTAATACACGATTGTTAACATTGCGTGCAAACATAACCCAGTGAGTGTAATATATGAGTTATTTGATCATGTTTATATTACATGTATTAGGGGCATTGATTAACAGCGACGTACATAGCGTATACATGGCGTTGTAGAATATGTATACATTGCTACTCATCATTAGTACAGCTTACATATATTGATTGAATAATGATTTGTTTGGGTAATGATAATAATGCAAGATTGTTATGTTTGTAAACCGACAGCTAAAACGTATGTATAATTACAGCCTAAGCCATCCAGGATATAAGCCATCCAGGGTTGGAGTAAGCCATCTAGGTTTGGATATCCAGGAGTGGAGCTAAGCTTCCACGAATAACGTTACAAGCGGTGGAGACGGTCCCCGTACCTGCGCAGCCAGGTTTTACTAACGATAACCCCCGGGACACAAGGTGGGCCCGTTACCAGTCCTCACTGGAGGAATATCATTCACAATCTCAGTGGAGATTAACTGTCATTGCATCGCGTCATCAACCCTTACAGAAGGCATTTGATGACAATCATCCATTGAATTCGCGCATCATCATCTTCATGAGCTCTCGCGCATCACAGTTATCGCGCTAGATCAACATTGTTATAGCTTTAACAACACTTCAGTGTCTTAGACATTCAGTATTTATAACAATACTAAGAACGTCTTAAACGTTCAGGAGAACATTCTTTTCATAGTTCATTTGTGTATTCGCTTGTTTTTTTAGATAATTGTATATATATTAAACATATTTTAAAAGTTGCATTAAACTTATGTAAATGCATTCACCGTCATTGATTCTTTCCTGAGTTAGCCCAACCACTAAGGTCATCCTGTGACAGTTATGGTGATCACTTGTACCAAGTTAATTAAAAATCCATGCAGGGGTTATGAAGGTACAGTCCGGACACGAACTGCGGACTGACGGACGAACGGACTGACGGACGGACGGATGGTGCGATTACTATATGCCCCCGAAACCCTTTTGGGGGTATAAAAAGCCTAGAAAACCACCAAGTAAGTATTCAATGACTTGGCAGAAGCCAAAGAAACAATAGAACAAACCGTTAGGGGTACGACAATACAAGATTAAAGACAAACATCAAACTCTACCGTCCTATAAGTATTTAGGAAGACGTTATCATAGGGTGCAGAATATGTCCGGTAATCGCACAATCAAAAAGCATAGTGGCGAACTGTAAATGAGTCAACCACGAAACATACAGAGCGTTACACAATGACAAATTAATAACGATTGTATGCAAATTATTTTGACCAAGGATTTTACGAAGTTTGTAAATCACATCACTATAGAAGTCAGGTTGTAATAGTCCTAGTCGCAGAAGAGTCGCAGAAAACTGAACTCTGATATTGGCATCTATTATCTATAAAAGCACCTCCGAATTGGGCATGCACTCCTCCACCCTGAGATGTATTGTGTACGCCAGGGATGGGTGATGGTGGTGATACTCTTATTTATACAAGCATTTCCAATTATATACGTACATAGTATATTTAAACTAGAACCGAAACAATTTGAGCATATATATACTGAATAGTTTTTATTTTGCATTGCGTTGCTTTTACACCAGATGATGATGTCATTATGTTTAATGATAGATATGTTAATGACGAGTTTGCAGTTATATTCTCGGAATTAGATAATGCAATATCTGATAATGAATTAGAAATGGCTGTAAAACAACTTAAAAATGGTAAAAGTGGAGGACCAGACCTGTATGTTAATGAATATTTCAAGAATGGAATACGCCAATTAGTTCCTACTTTAAAATGTTTATTTAACAAGGTATTAAATTCAGGTTAATTTCCAAAAATATGGTCTTCAGGTTATGTGATCCCACTTCATGAAAACGGTAGTGTAGATAATGTCGAGAATTACAGAGGCATTACACTATTAAGTGCGTTAGGAAAACTGTTTACTCGACTACTTAACAACAGGTTAAATAGTTTGGCAGAAAAGTATACAACTGATTATGTTTTTGATTTGCATGCATTAAGGTTTTAAGCTCGAGTTAAAAATTGTTTTGTGCTTTCGTAGACGTTAAGAAAGCTTTTGATTATGCTGTATGAGATAATCTTTGGTTAAAGCTTATAAAACTTGGTATACGTGGTAAAATATTGAATATTATAAAATCCATGTATAATGATATAAAATCACAAATCAAACTAAATAATACCATTGACAATGAATTTACATGTATATTAGGCGTTCGTCAAGGTGAATGTTTATCTTCTTTTTTATTTTCAATGTTATTAAATGATATTGAAGCAGAATTTGTTGTAAAAGGTTTAGATGGTATTGATATTTCCTTTTTGAAACTATTTTTGCTACTTTATGCCGATGATATTGTAATTTTCTCCAAAGATGCTGCAAATTTGCAGAAAGGACTTGAATTGTTATATGAATACTGTCAAAAATGGAAATTAGTTGTAAATACTGCCTTAACTAAAGTAATGTTTTTTAGAAAAGGCGGCATTCTTTCAAGCAATAAACAATTTATTTTCAATGGTGAAATACTTGAAATCGTTAGTAGTTTTACGTATTTAGATATTGTCTTTACTACAGTTGGTTCATTTTTAAGCGTTAAAAGCCATTTTTAAGCTTGAACAATGTGTATACAAATTCATTGACTTATCGCCAAAACATGTATTAGACCTATTCGATAAACTTATATATCCTATTCTGTCCTATGGCTGTGAAGTATGGGGATTTGCCCAAGCCATCAGTTTTGTATACACAGTTTTGTAAAAAGTTGATGGGTATTAAGAAATCGACAAAAAACGATTTTATTTATGGTGAGCTAGGTAGAAGTACATTAAAAAGTAGACGTTTGTACTCAATTATTAAATATTGGTTTAAAATTTTACAATCAGAGGATGTGAAATATATACGATTAATGTATGAAGATATGTTAAGTGATATTGGGGTAAATGCAGGCACACAAAACTGGGCCAGCAAAGTCCGAGATCTTTTAAGTAATTATGGATTCTACCATGTTTGGTGTCATCAAAGCGTGGGTAACGTCAATGCATTCTTAACAATGTTTAAACAACGTTTGAAAGATGTTTTTATACAAGAATGGAATGCAAGATTAATTGATTCATCCAGAGCGTTGTTTTACCGAAATATTTCAAATTTTGAGCTACACCCTTACTTAAATATTGTTAAGAGTAAATGCACACGTCAATTCATTCCAAAACTTCGTGTATCGTCGCATAGATTAGAAGTGGAAATGGGCAGATGGTCCAGAAATAGAGTTCATATAGATGAGAGACGAAGTAGACATTGTAACGTGCTCGAAGACGAGTACCATTTTGTTTTATGTTGTCCATTGTATAATGATTTACGTAAGAAATACATGTCAAGCTTTTATTTTCAACGGCCAAGTATGTTCAAATTTATAATGCTGTTAAAAAGTGAAAACATAAAGGAAGTCTTTAATTTTGGATTGTTTATACTTAAAGCATAAAAATTACGTAATGCATTATTATATAATAATTGAACTATATTTTCCTTCTCCCAAGTAAATCTACTTTTTCTTTTTTCTTCTTCTTAATTATGGATATGCACACACACTGAAGCAGTCTCTTTGTAGGGTGATGTTTGCTAAGATAAACTAAGTTACTGTATGTATATTCTCCCAGGAATATCATTTAATAGTGTTTCAAATAATATGTTTTAATAGGCACAAATCCCTGTGGGATTTCATTATTTGTATTTTGATGAATATGTATTGATCTTCAGTCATGTGGCTCTATGTTTGTATAGTAAATATGTTGCCTCACGGTCCAATCTGGCCTAATCGCATTTACAAAATAAAAACGTCCAAACTTTAATCTTGAGACTAGGGCAAAGAGCGCACGATTTGCAACTCAATCTTTACGTTTAAGGCACATCGGTAAATTGCATTGACTCTGCGAGTTTGCTTAGCTCTTGAAAATTGTACGAAAATAATGGCACTCGTTCAAGACAGTAACAGGCCGTCTATCGTTATTTTCTGTGTTACCTCTCAATGCCATCTTGGTTCAGTGGTAGAGCGCTTAACAATCAGACTTTGCTGTCATTTTAGACATTGCCCTAAAGATTCACGACGATTGCTTAAATTGAATCTGATCAGTTATTAATGTGTTGTCTGATATATATCACATTCAGTCCTTTATTTTTTCTTCCGATACTACCGCACCAATTTTTCTTATGGGCATCCGTATTGAGTTTCAGTCTATTTTAGACGTTATTAGTTTACTTTAAAAGTAACCTACTGCATTTCATTGCCTGAACAAAAGCACCAGCCTTGAAATAAATAGTACAACTGACAATATCAAAGTAGTCATATAGCATAACTCATATAATATACACATAATTGGATCGTGCTGTAAATCAGTGTGTCAATTCTGTTTAACGCCCCCGTTACGAATTGGACTGAATTGGTGTTACAGTCGCACCTATGGCGACTTTACAGCTTCCATTGGTAGAGGAAGACCCCAGGTTCCCCTCCAGACAATTTTCGTGCACGGGCGGGCACCGTTCCGCAAGCCAGCTGGATATATTGCTCATATAAAGATTCCTAGGCCCCTGAAGGATCGAACCCACCGCGATGAGGAGCAAGTGATTTCAACCCCTGTTACGAAGACCCATCATGCGTCCAATATACACACTCAATTATCTGGTCCAATAACAATCAGCGTGTGTGATTGTGGGGTCAGATCAGTGAGTCTGGATACATATAATTCTGCTCGTTTTAGGTGTTTTAATCCTTATAGGCATATACTAGGATGCGATGTACGTATGTGTCATCAATGAACCTTTTCCTGATTTACAAAGCAGAAATTAGCAAGTCACCCTTTTCAATGCTATATAGTCAATGACAAGGTCAATATTGCATACATATTTGAAAAATATGCAATTCACTAAGCATTAACTTGGGAACACTAGGGTTTGGCATTGTGTTTCCAATTTGCAGAATATTGGTCAATTAAAAAGGTCAGTATAGATCATTACAATAAGATTAATATTTATAGTATGTTTAAAGATTTAAAAAATCAAAAGTATCATTCTGATGTTATTTCAAGTAAAGGAGGAGTTATTTAAAGATATCGGTGGTACATTCTCAAATGTTATCTTACTTGAATTTCGAAGAGTGGTTCCACTACTCCAGCCTTAACAGGTTCTGAGTATTGTTTAATCACCCTTAGTTTGAATTGCCTGCTTTTTAATTTAGTCTTTTGACTGTTACCTGTGATACACAGGCTTCATAACCTTTCCTCCCAGCTAAATTCCGTTTTGTTTAGTTCGTCCATTGTTTTCTGAAACTGGGACCATACGTCGCTGGCCATGGCATGGTGTGAAAATACCGCATTGAAGGTTCCATGTTCACCTCCAAATGCATACTACCTTCGGGATGGCTTAAATTTCTATACTATTGACATGATTATTATTGAGTTCTGCTCAAACCGGGGCTAAAGGGCGTGAACGGTAGCAAGCACTTTTCACTACCGTTCATGAACAGTCTCAATTAAACCGAGACAGCAATATATTTTGTGTTTAACGTGTTTGACGATTTCCAAATTTCTCCTTTCATACATTTTTACTTGCATTTCACATGTTATGCTACACACATGGATGTTAGTTAAATGTCTGTATCTCATTCAAGAAAGACGGTCAGTAAAATATTGAACTCTTTTAGATTGATGGGATGGTTTCACGAGTAACAAATGTAATGAAAAGATGGAGTTACTTGCATGTCACATGCTGCTATGCTACACAATACATGTCGTTTTATCTTTGCCAAAGCTTGGTACCAGTTAAACAAACTATTATTTTTAACTAAGTGTCTCGACGTGCCATTACACTTTTTATATCATGATAAATGAGGTTATACACGGTCTTATACGTCTTAAATCACATTAAAGTTGTCTTTTTAACATGCTTTTATGTCCAAATTACCCCGAATAAAACCCCAATTCGTAGAACTCGTGTATAATAGGGAACTGTTATCTTGGAAATAACAGAGATGTTATTGGACATTATAATGTTAATTACAAATACCCAGTGTTACATACATCTGCTACACATAGAATTTAAATTATATTAGAAAATCAAGAAACATAAAGGTAGATATAAAAGTCGAACAGAAAACGTAGCATTCAAGGACCACAGTTAACCAGAAACACGCACTGAAACAAACAATACTTACACAGATGATTAAAAGGCAAGATATGACATCACAAACATAAAAGTGTTGACAAAAGGGCTACCGCCTTGAAACGGTCAATTGCAAAATACACTGATGCGTGGGGCCGGGGGGTGGGGGAGGGGGGGGGGCGGGCGAGGGGTGCGGGGGTTGGAGTGGAGGCGGGGGTGTTGGACGGGTGTGTGTAAAACGTGTATGTAAATATTTGCAAATTGGGAATATAATTGCATATAAACAGATATGTATCTGGACATTTGGCTACTTCGCACATGTCAAAAAATTACTGAAAAGTGAAAAGTTGTTTAATGCAATCGAGTGCTCTATTTGCTGCGGATTTTTATATACACTAATGAATACAAGCATTCCAGTGAATCTTTAATTGTGTTGGTTTGAGATTATTTTTTTATATTAGAGTATTGACCATCGATGCCAGAAGATGAAAACAGATAAAGTGTTCCATCTGAATGATAAAACGCAGATTTAGTGTAAAAATAGATATAAAGATCGAACGGGAAAAGTAGCATTCAAGGACGACAGCAAACCACAAACACACAAAGAAATAAAAAACAACTATATATAAAGATGAATAATAGGCAAAATAAGACATCACAAACACACAAGGGTTGACTACCTTTGCTACCGCCTTGGAACGGTCTGTGACATAAAGGGCCGCTGGGGGTTTAAACATTACATTAGCTAGAGAGCATCATCACTTGAGTGTTTTAAATAACATATTGTGCTTTCATGTCTAAAAGCTTTTCATTGTAATGAAAAAAGAGTATTATAATGGACCTATGGAAACGGCCGAGCACGACACATACATAATATTGCAGTCTCGGTTTGATTGAGACTGTTCATGAGCGGTAGTGAAATATGCTAGCTACCGCTCACATCCTCTAGCCCCGGGTTGAGCAGAACTCAATATTAATAAAATCAATAGTACACAATTTTAACCATCCCGAAGATGGCATGCATATGGCGGTGGACATGGAGTTTATGGCTTCCCCATGTCGTACGGCCTATGGTCCCAGTATCTAATAAAATTAAATGCCCCGAAGAGCGAAATAAACATAATGGAATTTAGTTGGGAGCAGCGGTTATGAAGCCTGCGTATCACACGTAACAGCCAAAAGACTAAATTAAAAAGCAGACAACATATCCTATAAGTGGTTAAAGAATACCCAGAGCCTTTTACCGGCCGGAGCAGTGGAACCACCGAATCAAAAATTAAGTAAGAAAACAAAAGAAATTGAAAATGTACCACCGATTACTAAATATAAATATCGGGCTCAGCGATCTCCAAAGATCGAATGAATAACAGTACTGATTGCAAGTGCGGGGAGACGTTTTACTGCCGTCACACTGCACAAGCAACGCCACTGGAATTGTCACTGAATTTGATGAATACTCTGCGTGTGTGGTACAGCCGATTAGAATGGGCAAACTCAAGAATAATAATTATTAATAATTCTAATACACCCTCACTATATAGCCTAGTTTAAAATATCTCGTTATATTCAACGATATATCACTGTAATGTTTGCAACGTTAGGAGAATAAGCAAGGCAATGCGAAAGATATCACTGCAATGTTAGGAGAGTAAGCAAAGCAATGCGAAATATTTCAGATGTGTGCGTTATTTTCATATTTTAGGGGTATTATAATAGAAATAGAACATCGTTTACGGTGAATTATCTTGTAATATATCACGGTTTGTCGTTCAATTGTAAACAATAATTTTACTCGCCCTTCGTTGAATTGAATACAATTATTTTACTCGCCTTCGGGCTCGTGAAATTATTATTTACAATTGAACTCCAAACCGTGAGATTAAATGATATTCTGTTTCTTAAATATGTAAATACAAAGTAAATATAAGATCTATAATTCTGTAAACAAACTGTAGAATCGAACCGTTGATGCAGAGACGCATCGTATCATCACGTGTGTATGTTAAGTGTAATAACAATCCATGACAACTTTTGAAGTGAAATCTCATGAAGTTAATTATAGAATGGAAAAGTCAAACAAAGTGCCATAATTCTATGATAAATTAGGCATCCACAATGATTGACGTAGAGGGACCTAAGGTCATCAGTGGTTATGCGTATATGAAGTTTGGGAACAATCCATTCAAAACTGTTGGAGAAATGCAAGTATTAAATTTTGTAACAGGACATTATATAATATTATAGTGGTACATTCTAAGTCAAACGAAATGATGTCATAATAATGTAATAAATTAGGCAATAAAAGAATGTTTGATGTAGAGGGACATAAGATCATCAGTTGTTACATGTACATGAAGTTTGAGAACAATTGATTCGAAAACGTTAGAGAAAACATGTGTTACAGGATATTATACAGTGGACAAATGTAAGTCGAACAAAGAGCCATAATTCTGTAATAAATTAGGCAATCAATGGATGATGTAGAGGGACAAAATATAGATATAAAAATCGAACAGGAAAAGTAGCATTCAAGGACAACCACAAACACACACAGAAACAAAGAACAACTATTTATAAAAATGAATAAAAGGCAAAACAAGACATCACAAGCACACAATGGTTGACAATAGGGCTATCGCCTTGGAACGGTCAGTGGCAAAAAAGGCAGCTGGGGGTTTGAACCAGGCTCTAGGGTGCAACAAACCTCACATTTACCCTACTGTCAACACAATAAAACGGGACAGTGTAAAAAAGAAATCCCCGCTATGAACTATTCCCTAACTAACAAGGCAGCATTAATAGGCAATATAAGTAAATGTCATCAGTTGTTATTTGTAAATATGGAGTTTGGGATCAATCAAAACGAAAATGTTTCAGGAAGAAAGTGTAACAGGACATTATACACTATTACAGTGGACACATGTAAGTGAAACAAAGCGCCATACTTCTGTAACAAATTAGGCAATCGGCAATCGGTGATGTAGAGGGGACGAAATGTCTTCAGTTGTTATGTGTAAATATGAGTTTGGGACCAATCAAAAGGAAAATATTTGAGAAAGAATGTGTTACAGGACATTATACACTATTATAGAGGATAAGACAAACAATGGACCATACTTCTGTAATACATTACGCATCAATAGTGATTGATGTAGAGGGACATAAGGCCATCACTTGTTATGCGTATTTGAAGTTTGAGAACAATCCATTCAAAACTGTTGGAGGAATGCAAGTAATAAAATTGTGTTACACGACATTATATAATATTATAGTCGAAAATCTAAGTCTAAGGAAATGTCATAATTCTGTAATAAATTAGAGGGACATAAGAACATCAGTTGTTATGTGTAAATGAAGTTTGAGAACAATTGATTCGAAAATGTTTGAGAAAATATGTGTTACAGGACATTATACCCTATTACAGAAGACACAAGTAAGTGAAACAAAAGGCCATACTTCTGTAATAAATTAGGCAATCAACAATGGGTGATGTAGAGGGTCGAAATGTTATCAGTTGTTATATGTAAGTATGAAGTTTTCCGGACTAATCAATACGAAAATGTATGAGAAAACATGTGTTACAGGAGGTTATACACTAGTACAGTGGACATTTGTAAGTCAAACAAAGGGCCATACTTCTGTAATAAATTTGGAAATCAATGGATGATGTAGCGGGACGAAATGTCATCAGTTGTTATTTGTAAATATGAAGTTTGGGACTAATCAATACGAAAATGTTTCAGAAAGAATTTACAAAAAGGACATTGTACACTTATAAGTCAAACAAAGGGCCATACTTCTGTAACAAATTAGGCAATCAACAATGAATGATGCAGAGGGTTATAAAGTAATCAGTTGTTTTGTGACTCGGTTTGATGGGATGGTTTGACGAATAACAAAAGTAATGAATATATGGAATTACTTGCATTTCATATGCTATGCTACACAATAAATGTCGTATACGTTTTATCCTTTCCAACGTTTGGTGCCAATTAAAAAAACTACTATTTTAACTATGTGTTATGGCGTACCACGTTTCCGTCATACCAATCAAGTTCGTACGCGATCTAATAAGTCTCAAATCTCATTTAATTTCGTTTTAAGGATGCTTTTTTGTCTCAAAAACCCCCAAATATAGCTGCATTTTGTAGAAACGTGCATAATTGGGATCTTCAGACGTTATCTTGGAGGTGTCAGAGGAGTAATTGGACATTATAATGGTAATTAGATATATCCAGTGTCACATTCGTCTGCTACACACAGAATGTAAATTATATTTGACAACTAAGAAACCTAAAACGTGAAACCTAAAACTGGGAAAAATACTATATACCGATATGTATATGGACATTTGGCTGCTTCCATGTTAAAAAATGAGAAGTATGGTCCTATAGAAATCACAGCACACACGCAATGGTACCGTAGGTCCAAACTGCACCACAAACAAAGAGCAAATTAAATGTACAATGAAAAAGACAAAACACTACACAACGAGGTGTGAAGATATGGTTACCGACTTTCAACGATCAGCATGTTATGAGGTATACTGGTTAGCTGAAATAGATTCATGTGTACACAAACTCGATATTATCCTGTATTCAGTGGTCAAATTGACAAGACAGTGTAAATTGAAATAAATCCCATCAAAAGGATATGTCTAACAATAAAGTACGAAAACCCACTGACATTGTCGTAAGTCGCATG
>JAWPHD010016680.1:0-48556 GCA_037043455.1 Cyrtodaria siliqua
AGCTGCGAACTAAGGGTTAAACGGCCTCAACTACCTAAATACTACTACCTATGAGTCTCATTCATTAAACATAGAAAAAACATCCTATGTATTTTGATGGGTATTTATGCCAACAAATAGAACCTTGATATTTCAATTTTATGTATACACTTACATTCCGTTGGACATGGTAGAATAAATAATATACATGTTGTTAGATTCTTTGAGATTATCTACAGTGGTTCGGTCAGGGAAGGCTCGGATTACAAATAAACATGTGTTCACCGTGACCGGACCATCTCCTTTAAAACGCTGCCGACATATTTTATGAGAATAAAACGAATCTATTTTTTCCGAAAACTGTTCAGTTTGTTAGCCCCCGAAAATTGAAATACAAGGACTCACACAAAAACTGCACCAAAAATGCTTGTTCATATTTTCTGTTTAAAGAAAAAGATCAAATAAAGTCTGCACTCAAATCTATCCGTATCTAATTGTTTTCGAGTTCAAAGTCTTATTACAGATACAAAATAAAACAAAAAGCTGACCTTCCTACCCACTACTTATTGTTGCAGTAAACACGGGTATTATTTTATTAGGCCTTACACATATATTTATTTACATATTTATGTAAAGATCTATCTATAACTATTTCCTGACTTTTAGATCTGATCAAATTTATAGTTACTAACCCTTAAAATTGAGATGGGTAAAAAAGTGAACATGCTATCAAATTGCTTTGCCCGTTACATAGGTAGTGCCTATTTCATATTAATCATAAGTATGTGTATAATACGTCAATAGTATTGGAAGGAAGGAAGAAAGAAAGAAGAAACAAAGAAAGATGGATCGGTAATAAGCACCTTGCTCACTAATTGTTTACTAACAGACCATAGCCTACGTCATAATGTGATGACATACGATGATGACGTAAATCAATGACGTCTTGTCATTGTATTATAATTTCCGTAACATTTCCGGAAATTGCCAGATTGTTCGGGTTTGACACGAATGAACACGGAATAACCTCGTCGATTTCCGTCAATGGCTTACAATAGTAGACGACCGAATACGGAAATCTGCGAAGAATTCCGATTGCATTTATGGTTTTACGGGAAAATAAACAAATGAAAGATAGTTTTTAACCAAATCATTTGTTTATCCTAATCGGTTAGCAAGACATATACATTTCTGCGACACGAAATCTACTTTTATTAAATTGTGAAATGTGTTGACGAATTTTCGCCAATGAACAACGCGCAAGGTAACACTTTGGGCTAAGCTTCCGGTTAATGGCCGTTTTGGCGACATAGGTAAAAATGCAATTTCATTGTCATTTTTGGATGGGTTCGAGAAAGGTTTTTAATGTTTTTTTCACCTCATTCTGCATCGAAACCACCATTCTTAATGATTTCTAGGAATGCTTATCTTGTTAATTTCGTTACGAAATATGCTACTTTACGGTTGAAGTCGCCCATAAACTGCCGTAAATTACCCAAGACTTTTCAAAAGGATGGATGGGTATGTTTACTTTTCGCCTGCATGATACCATAGGAGCTCGCTTTCGCTCGCTAATATGAAATAGGTTAAACCTATAGGGCGAGCACAGTTCATGTTTGATTTTGCCGCTGCGTATGTATACACCCATATGTGCAAGTCTAGCTGCGAGAATCGTAGCTCTTATGGCGTGTACCTATACCATGGTAGGTATATACCACCATAAGAGCCATGATTCTCGCGTCTAGTGCAAGTCTACCTGTACGTGCCTTCTGAATCGTGACATCCCACCCCAACACATTTCAATTTGTGTGTGTGTGTGTGTGTGTGTGTGTGTATTTCTAAGGATTATAATCCGTCCGCCTACGCCAGGCGTCCTACCCGACGATTATAGGCACAATGGAGTCTGGACTTTTATCTGTGTTTGTGTGTGATGTGATGATATGTCTACTTGAAGCAGCGAACTCAATGGTTTCTTTATAGTGCTGCCACACTGGAATACCACACCGTAGTAGACATGATACCCCCAGTCACATTATTCTGACACTGGTCAATCAGTCGTAGCACTACCCATTATTTGCTCGTCTGGCAAGGGTTCCATTTTTAAAGTATCTGGTATGACGCGGTCAGGGGACTCGAACCCACGACCTCCCGAATGCAAGGCAGACGCTCTAACCAGTACACCACAATGATTCGGTCAAATTTCAATTCGTTCCCAGACAGGACAGATATGACATGGAACGAACTTCTAACGGCTATCTAATCATGATCCAGTCTGGATCGACATTGGCTGAATCACCAACCGTCATAAAAGCTGCTACTACATCAGTGTATGCAAGATATATATACATAAACCGTAATGCACGCGTATACTTTTTTGCCGAACAACATGTTACATGTTATTACGGTTTCAACGTTATGTCATTACGAAAAATGTATATATATGATTTAAGTTTTTTTTTATTTGAATAGACGTCTTCAACGTGTGTTAAATTGATTCATACGTATTGTCTAATCATTATGATGATGTATGTTTGAGAAAAGTACAATGATTTTAAAACATAGGAATTTGTTGTTTCCTACTTGACATTTAATAAATGGTGGTCCATTTTCAGAATATTAGTACAATATTTAGTTGAGTATGTCTGTGGGTGGAGGAGACAGGGTCCGACGTTTTTCATCAATATATTCTGAAAATGCACCAAATTCATCAAATGCTATGTAGAAAAGACGTTGGTTTGTTTCACTGTTCTTGATGTTTAGCACTAGCTGTGCTCAAGATACGTATTAGTTTCTACATCTACATTTTAAGAAACTGAGTGTCCTATTTGACCCTAATGTTTCTGTCGGTGGTAGAAAAACAAAAATAGTGAAATGATAGGACAGAGAAAAGCATAGATCGATTGAAGCAGAAGACAGGTAAAGTTTCCAAACCGTGTTTTCATCACCTTCAAATTTGAACTACTCCGTAGCATCAGACCAAACCGGATGACCGGTTACAGGTACACTGGCATAGGAACGTTTCATTTATATGGGGGTCCAGTGGAAACCTTAAACTTTGTTAAAGGTAAAAAAAAAAAAAGGTGAAGCACCAATAGTGGCGCGAAAGCCGGATTGCGAATTTAACATTTTAAGTGAAAAATCTGTGTGAAAAGTGGGGTAGTCCAGGTAAAATACATGCCATAGTTAGGGTTATTTTCATATAACATTTGTAATGATGTGAACAAGTGTCAAGTTTCAAAGCTTTTCGACAATTCATTTTTGAGAAATGAGGAAAAAAAAAAACTTTAACGAAAACTTCAAAACTCGTAGACGGACGGACGGATAGACGGACAGACACATGGAAATCGCCAAACTGTAAGCCTAGATTTGCTACGCAATCCAGCCAAAAATAAAAAATACCCATTCTGTACATTATGGTGGAGTCTAATCCGAGCCTTCTCTGACCTTACCAGCCCTTTTTACGATTTTTGATATTTCATCTGGCTGTGTACGCATAAGGCTCGGATTAGGTGGAGTCTAAACCCGACAAATTTGCTATTATTTCGGGCGTTTGTTTAAGCTAAAGGTTTTTCAGCTATGTGAGTGAGTAATTTTAACAAAATGTAAATACATTATATATAATTGGAACTGGCAATTTTAGTGGTAAATAAAAGCACCTTAGTTTGGAAATTTGGTTAAAAAATAAATATTTTACAGCCATCAGTTCAGATGATGTAAATTCCTATCTATCTGTCTACATCCTGCATTAGCCTCTTTCGGGTGTACATCTGCCGTGTTGCTGGGACAGCAACAAAATAAGAAATCTCAAATATAACTTCAGTTAGCCTCAATAGTTTCAGGATGTCTTAATTTCGGTTTGCCCAACTCATTAAAACCATTTTTGGATAAAAGGTCGAAGCGCCCCAAAATATCCAACATAGGGTACCGTAAAAATACCTTTTGAACTTCCCCTACCCAAACACGCCAGTCAAATTATTGGGATCTCGGGAAGGAGGCTGTTCCTACCCCTGCCAGTGTGAGTAACATCTTGGGCCTAACCATCGTTTAGTCACTTTAGACCTGGTGTTGTTCTAAATACTAGTAGTTATATTTTTTCATAATGGACCATAATGTTACTGTGTGCGATGACAGAGTGGTTAGCTTCCTTGCCTCTGGATATAGAAGTCTGGGGTTCGACTCCCGGAGGTTCACGTCTCGAGAATTGAAAACGCACTCCCTTAGATCTAGAACTATTCGTGTAAGTTAAAATCTCGCTAAACTTCTGTGGTTATCATAAAAAAGTCTGCTGGTAAACTCATCCACAGAAACGAAACTGTGATAATCATAAGTATGTGTATAATACGTCAATAGTATTGGAAGGAAGGAAGGAAGAAAGAAAGAAGAAACAAAGAAAGATGGATCGGTAATAAGCACCTTGCTCACTAATTGTTTACTAACAGACCATAGCCTACGTCATAATGTGATGACATACGATGATGACGTAAATCAATGACGTCTTGTCATTGTATTATAATTTCCGTAACATTTCCGGAAATTGCCAGATTGTTCGGGTTTGACACGAATGAACACGGAATAACCTCGTCGATTTCCGTCAATGGCTTACAATAGTAGACGACCGAATACGGAAATCTGCGAAGAATTCCGATTGCATTTATGGTTGTACGGGAAAATAAACAAATGAAAGATAGTTTTTAACCAAATCATTTGTTTATCCTAATCGGTTAGCAAGACATATACATTTCTGCGACACGAAATCTACTTTTATTAAATTGTGAAATGTGTTGACGAATTTTCGCCAATGAACAACGCGCAAGGTAACACTATGGGCTAAGCTTCCGGTTAATGGCCGTTTTGGCGACATAGGTAAAAATGCAATTTCATTGTCATTTTTGGATGGGTTCGAGAAAGGTTTTTAATGTTTTTTTCACCTCATTCTGCATGGAAACCACCATTCTTAATGATTTCTACGAATGCTTATCTTGTTAATTTCGTAACGAAATATGCTACTTTACGGGTTGAAGTCGCCCATAAACTGCCGTAAATTACCCAAGACTTTTCAAAAGGATGGATGGGTATGTTTACTTTTCGCCTGCATGATACCATAGGAGCTCGCTTGCGCTCGCGTCGCTTCGCGACGCGAGCTGTGCTCGCTATAAGTAAGCGGCACCCAGAGCAGAATAGCCGGGTATTTTTTTTGATACTTGTATAAAATACTAGTAAAAGTATCTGTATCTGTAATCCGAGCCTTCTCTGACCCTAAAAGCCTTTTTTAATAAAAATAAAAAATTTACGGCTTTTTACGTACACAGCCAGATGAAATATCAAAAATCGTAAAAAGGGCTGGTAAGGTCAGAGAAGGCTCGGATTACTGTATCTGTAGACTACGTTGAAGAAACCAATAATGGCTTATACCCAACGGGTTTGGATTGTGCATGAAAAAATGCTGGTTCACTGTGGTTTTGTCAATGCTGCTCTAAAGCAATCAATGCTCTTGGACAAGACTGTGTTATCATCCAATTTGTTCAGTGTGGAGTGCGTGGTTCAGTGGTAGAGCGTCAGACTTCAAATCGAAAGGTCGTGGGTTCGATCCTCGCCACGGCCATGTTATTTATCCTTGAGCAAGATAATTAATCCACATTGCTTAGTACTGGTTCTACCCAGGAAACCTGCACATAATCTTCGAAAGGGGGTGTTGCAGTATCGATAGATAGATAGATAGATAGATAGATAGATAGATAGACTGTTCTGACAAAGAAAGAATGTTTATAACTGTCACTATTTGCTCTGATGGGTTCAAAACCTTTTGTATTGTTCACCACTTGATTTTCTATTATATTACTAGTGACAAAGTCTTGGTATTGTTTTGCCCGGACAGTTCGCTTTGGTCTCTGCCTTTTGAGATAGTGCTCTATATTAATGGCCGGCACGTGCCCCTCCACCACCTTGTACAGGAGTGTCAGCCTCTGATGTCGCCGTCTGTCTTGTAGTGGCGGGAGTTGGAGGTTCTTTAACATGTTGGTGACACAACCTTCATCCCTGGACTTGTAGTCTCCTGTTACGAATCTTGCAGCCGACCTCTGGATTCGTTAAGAGTCGGTCAATATCGCATTTTAGGAATGGGTCCCAGATGCTGCAGGCATATTCAAGTTTCGACCTGACAAGGTAGGCATTTTTTCTGCAAGATTGTGGGCAGTGTCTTAGGTTTCTGCGTAGGAATTCTAGTGTTGAGTTTGCCTTTTTGCTGATGTTTGTGATATGGGAATTCCAAGTTAGGTCCTCTGAGAAAGTAACACCCAGGTAGGGGTTATCTTGGACTTGCTGAAGAATATTGCCATTGATGTTGTAGAAATGCGAAGATTTGTTTTTGATGCTGAGCAGGTAACATTTCTTGGTGTTGAATCGCATACCCCACTCGACTGCCCATGTATGTAGGTTGTCCAAGTCCTGTTGTAGGATTAGATGATCTTGCTGTGACTTGATGTGTCTATATAGCAAACAGTCATCCGCGAACAGCCTAATATGCGACTTGAAGCGTTCTGGCATGTCGTTGATGTGGCACAGGAACAGCAAGGGTCCGAGCACAGTACCCTGTGGAACACCGGAGTCAACATCCACCTGGCGTGATTTAACACCTTCTACTACCACACTCATCTTACGTTGTGTTAGGAAGTGCTCAATCCAATTGAGTTGAGGTCCTCTGATGTCATATGATTTCATTTTGTGGAGTAGTTTCTTGTGAGGTACTGTTTCGAACGCCTTGCTGAAGTCTAGTATCACTGTGTCCACTTGTCCGTTCTTGTCCGCATATGACAGCATGTCATGGGCTGTGACTACTAGCTGCGTTTCACAAGAGTAGCCGGACCGGAAGCCATGGTTGAGTGATGTCAGGACTCACTTTATGTCTATCAAGGTGGTTCAGAATGTGGTGGGAGATGATGTGCTCGAGTAATTTCGAAAGGACGCAAGTCAATGAGACCGGTCTGTAATTTTCCGGAGTGTGACGATCACCTTTCTTAAAGACTGGTGCTACATATGCGTCTCTCCAATCTTTAGGGAGTTGCCCTTCATCGACCGAGCATTGGAATATTGCTCTGACCCCTGGTGCAGCTTCGGTGGCGCATTCCTGAAGTACACGGTTTGGGAGCTCATCCGGGCCTGCAGCTTTGTTGACTTTCATATTTTTCAACAATTTGAGGACCCCTTCTTCTCCGATGTGTAGGTGTGGGATGTCTTCCTGAATGTGGGTAGAGACGTTTGGCATAGCAGGGTCGTCGTCTTTAGTAAATACAGACTGGAATTGGTTCACCAGGATGTCGGCTTTCCCTGCACTATCACTGATCAATTGGCCATTGTTCTTTATTCATAGTAGCCAGGTAGACCAGTCAAAGTAGCAGGGAGAAATCCCCGCCTCTTAATGACACCCCTGGTAGAGTCGTCATTTGAGGAGTGGAGACTTGCTATAGTGGCACGGGGATATGGGAAAAAGAAACGCGCAATAAAGGGAACACTGCCTGGAACAACAAGGAACACCACCAGGAACACCCCCACCCATAATTAATGGAACCCAGATAGTTAGAATATGTCTGTGAAAATTCCTTAAACAGGTCTTAACGTTATATTGATAGTGACAGTGAAGTTATTAATAATATGTGTGGATTAACACTGAAAGTCAGTGACGGTGAAATCATTTGTACAGATGGAATTATGCTGAATGAGACAGTGACATTGTTTATCACTGCGACTTGATACTAAAAGGGATGTTGAATTTGTTTATTTAGTGGGATTTACACAAAAAGAGACAGTGAAATTATTTATACATATAGATTTATCCAGAAATTGACAGTGAAGATTCTAAACATGCGGATTTACGCTGAAAGCGACAGTGACGTTATGTGGATTTACACTGAAGGATCAGCAACATCATTTATAAATGTGGATTTTTTTATATATTTTAGGAACATAACCCATACCGTCGCAAGCGTGGTTTTTTTAAAATTGAGAAAGAATGCAGTTTTTCGTTTTATAATTCTATCTTTGATACTGTTTACAGTAAATAATGTCAACCCATGCATTTAAAAGCATTCTTATATTTTTCTTTTTCATTTTTTTCTTTCTATTGACTATTTTTTTCTAAAATTGATAAGTGAAGTTACTATATATGCAAATTTATCCTGAAATTAACAGAGAAGTCCATGAATTCACCTGAAATTAACACTGAAGTTACTATATATGCAAATTTTTACCCTGAAATTAACACTGAAGTTAATATATATATATGCGGTGCATTTACCCTGGAAATATTAAACAGTGAAGTTATTATATGCAAATTCAACCTGAAATTAACAGTGAAGTTATAATATGTGGATTTACACTGGAAGAGACGGTGACATCATTTATATGTTGATTTAGGCTGAAAGAAACGGTGACGTCATTTATATACGTGGATTTACGCTGAAAGAGACGGTGACGTAATTTATTACGTGGATTTACTCTGAAAGGGACGGTGACGTGATTTATATACGTGGATTTACGCTGAAAGAGACCATGACATCATTTAATTACGTGGATTTACGCTGAAAGAGACCGTGATGGTTTATATATACTATATGCACCTAATAAATTCTGTTTAAATTGTACAAAACAAATGAACGGGACAGTCACTAATTTTTTTTAATGCTGCCTACAGATACATCGTATGATACGTATCTAGTAGAAGGTTTAAAACAGAGGAAATTATTTTAGTATTTATAGCAACAGGTTACACATTTTATATAACCATACCTAGAAGTTACTGGGCCCAAAAAAAATTAAGAAAGGTTACATCTGAATCGGGGAGCAGTGCCATAAATGTTTAATGTGCTGAGAAGGTTGATTCCGATTTACTGCATCCGTGGCTTGGATGGTTTGAAACCTCGCCTCTCTCACTGCGAGTTGGAATAATTAAGAAAGTGTGTCCTTTCAGATGGGCAGAAGGTATACACTACTATTTCTACCCAGGAAAAAGAGGTGTGCCCCCACCATCGATGATATCGATCATCATATATGGCCTAACATGTGCTAAAAATGACGTAAATCATTCAAACAACCAGCCAACCGATTTACTGAACCACCGGGTTCATGTTGATGACCCTCATCTTACAGATGTTGCCAGCTATCCATCAGATGACTCCCATCAGCCAACTCACATCTAAATCATTTCATGCTTAAATGTTATATTAATTGCATATATAAAATTATGTATTTATTAGGCACATATTTATATTTGCTTTATTTTATAAGCACAACAAATGGGCGTCAGGGTTGTCATTATTAGCCAATTGCCGATCAAAATTATCGGTTAAAATGTATTATCATCAGTTATTTTTGCCTTAACTTGTATTTGAAATATGTGACATTGACTTCCTTGATCCCTCGTCAAATTGTTTGGAATTCAAAATGAATCCCTATTGCCAGGGCTAAATCTAGTTTACGGTAACTACTTTGCTGTGAAATTAGGAACTTCAGTTTAATTTTTTAGTTCATTTGCTCTTAGTACAAACATGTACCACTTCTATGGTGTAATCGGTAAACACGTCTATCCTTTTAGGGTAGAAGACCCAGGTTCAAATCCTGGTGGGAGTAAAAATTTGTTTGGAAAAAGAGCTGGATTAAACTTTTTTTTTAAGTATTTCTAAATTTTGAATTTAATTCAATGTAATCAAATTCAATTTAAACAATCGAATATCATAAGTTACAGCATGTCTGGAAACGACCACGAGGGAAAGAAACTATTACAAGACAATGGCCCATTTAGCAATAAAATCTTTCATGAGGCCCTCTTTTCTTCTTTGAAAGCCGTTTCCCCCTTTTGGTTTTGCAATAATGAGCCTCTTATAAAATATTTTACCTAATATTGTAATGCATTGAATGCTCTTAGAAGACAGTGGCCCAGTTAGTAAAATTATCTTCCCTGAGGCCCTCTTTTCAATTCATTATCTTTAAGGCCCTATTATATTACCCTTTGGTCTTAAAATGAAAAACAATGTTATTTTGCTACAATAATAGGTCTTTTTTAAATATGTTTACCATATATTTACAAAAATCTTCCCTGAGGCCCTCTTTTGTCCATATTCTTCTCTTTTTGTGCTATGACCTTTGCCCTTTAAATCTTGGTAGCCAAACAGAGACTAACGAGTGGTCATTTTAGCGCAGGATGAAACCTAACATGTGATGTCGACCAGTTTTCAAGACGTTTACACATCCATAAGCTCTTCTAACTACATTCTTTTCTTTCACGACTGTTATTATATTTATTATCTCATTTTAACCGGGTGTGTCTTTAATTGAAATGTTGAAAAATACTAGCTCTGTCATTTCAATGGGCGCTTCAGAGAGCTGGGATCAATGCCAAGAATGGAAGTTTATAACAATTATGTAAATATATATCCATTTTTAGATATCATACAGTAGCTTTTTTCACGTTTAATCTTCATTATTGTGATCTTTATTTTTTCATATTGACTACTGTTTGCATTTAGGCAAAATAAAAAAAAAAGTTAAAAAAAATAAAAAGACAAAAAATGTGAAATACGGTATACAAAATGCAAAGTCTTATTATGAAGGACTAGTGCTAGGTTATGGGGAAAAAAACAATAATAAATCTATGAACTGAATTGAAACGAATGTTGATTAACGGCTCATCAACACAGTATAGGTTATTTAGAGCTGCCCCAGAGAGAGGGGGAGGATACATAGGAATCCGAGAACCGTGCCCTACTCTTATTATCAAATAGATTCCTATCGTTCTTTAACGTGCTCGGAGGATAGACCGATACACGGTACTGCCCGGTTTATGTCCCCATCCGTCGGACGAGGCTAACAAAAAGTGTCTTGGTCAAGAACACACCGACGAAACTCAGTGGCGCCACGGAGGATTGAACCCGGGGCCTCTGGTTACAAATCCGCCGCACTACCGACTGCGCCATGCCAGCCCTAAAGAAAATATTTTTTGTTTCAAAACCCGGTGATAACCCACATTGTCAATACATACATGTACAGACTTGCTTTACACAGATAATTTTAATGTTATAGTATCAAAAATACACATTGTTTCATGCTACACTGATTTTTTCTCATATTTTGTTTTTGGAAAGAGAAAAAAAAAAAATACTGTGTAAAATATCTGTATATAAATCCATTATCAAAGGACAATGTTTTAGGATAGATTTAAAGGATTAATATACACAACTTCCAAAATTATTATTTTTTCTATAAAAAACAAGAAGGCTGATTAAGGAAGATCAAGATATAAGCAAGGGTATGTTATTTCTAATTAGTAAGCCAAGCTTTGCATGTCCCAGAATGAAAACATTAAGTTTATTTGCTACAGTTTGATACTGGAAAAATCAACAAAGTAAATTGTCTCTATACTAGCAAGGTATTGACTCCAAATGGTTTCAAACGTATTCATTTTTTAAAAGTTTTTATATGCGATTAGTTTCTCAACTTTGTACAAAGATATTATATACGTTTTAAAAAGGTTAAGCTGTGGCATTTGACGTTGCATCTTGTTTCGATAAATGTAAAGTTTTGCTTGCATGATGATTTTGCTCAAAACAGTATTAAATTTACTATTTCCAAATAAAAATATCTGTTTCTGTTAAAGTTACGAATGCTGTTTTGCATTTTTCTGTAAGATAAGTTTGAAGTTTTGACCAGAATTCTTTTACTGTTCCACAGTTCCAAAACAGATGTTGGATAGTTTCAGGTGTATTTTTGCAAAAGCTGCACATATCGTTATTATTAATATTCATTTTAGGCAAAAAGGTAATTTGTTCCAAATATCCTATGGTTGATTCTAAATTGAACCAAGGTTACTTAGGATCTTTTGTTATTTTATAAGGTAAGGCATATAATCTTTCAAATTCAAAGTTTGGAACACTAACTACTTCATTTTTCCATTTACTTAATGCTTTGGGATATACATTATTTCTAATCATGATGTCATATATGTTTCGACAGCCTTTCTCATTTTGTAGAATTAAGGATAGGATTAGTGGACGAATAGGGTTTGGCTGTTACAGGCTAGATGCACAATATTCAGGTTTGCCAAATAATTCCTGACAGCAGTTATAAGACCTTCATATTCAAGAAAATTGGACTGTATATTATAGTATTCATTCAATTCTATGTATGAATAAAGATTTCCATTCTTGTTTAAAATGTCATTGATAAAAGTTATTCCTCATGTAAACCATCTTTTGTAAAACACACTAGAGCCTCCGATTGAAATTTAAACATTTTAAAAATGTTTGATGCTTTAAGAAGCCCTTATAAAATAAATACATTAGATGTAATCATTGATCACATAGTAATAGTGTTAAATAAACTATTTTCATATTGTTTATATTAAATATATGATATCTGGAATGTTTTCACTAGATGATATATGTATAAGATCTATATCTTGCAATAAACTAACCCTCATGTCAAAGGTGTACCCTAATGTCTGTGGATTGGAGAAAACATATATACTTGCAGACCATATAAGCGTAATTTAACAATATATCAAGTACCTTGGACGCCATGGACGTCAGTATGGACTTCATGAGTCATATCTTTCTTTGTTTAGAGTTTTATTAATTGATTTACTGATACAATATCAAGTTCATATATGCATGCAGCTGACATATCACTCTCGACTGACAAAACGGTAAACAATCACTCCAATAATATGATATAATCATAATTACAATGTCTCTTCCTCCTCTCCCTTCAATTCAACCGTAATATTAAAGTATATATTTGGAAAACTCAACAAATGCTTCCAAACTGTCAGTCATTATATGGATCGAATTGTTTGGGACCGAACGACCTGTTTGGGGCCGAAACGTCTTGATTTCCACTACGGGATTTATTTTGTTAAAAAGTATAATTTATCGGTCATAGCGATAAAATATCAAGAAATTGATCAAAATCACTCACTAATCTGCAATATTTTCATCAATACAACATTATACAGAAGAGCACTATTTTGCGGAGAGCTACAATCGAAAACCGAACCAAATGCTGCATTTTGATGCAAAAAACCATTGAGCGGCACCCAATACTCTCCGAGCCACTATTCCCGAGTACGGAAATTGGCGAAGAGTTCCGATTGTGCGAGGTTGTGTGTACGCCGAAGATTTTCTAGTGCCGAAGTTAATCGAAGATGTGCTAAAGTGAACTTCGGCGATAGAGCCGAAGATAATGCCGAAGTTGATCGAAGATTCGGATAGTACCGAAGTTTTTTTTTTTAAACATATTTATTTTACATCGATTGCGAAACAAGTTCTTACAACTTAGATTAATCACTCTCGATGGCTTCCTGGGTAGAACCAGTACTAAGCAATGTGGATTAATTATCTTGCTCAAGGATAAATAACGTCGCCGCGACGGAGGATCGAACCCACGACCTCTCGATCAGGAGTTCGGCGCTCTACCACTGGACCACGCACTCCACGTACCGAAGTTAATCGAAGATGTGAAAAATTAACTTCGGCGATAGAAAAATGCGCCGAAGAAAATTCATATAGAAAATATAGTAAAAAAAATAATAACTTAGAGGGTCCCCTACGGCTTTCCATAGTTATTCACTCCAAAACAACAAATAGCCTCTGTATATCGTATACATGTACGTAGAGAGATGGAGATATAAAGCTGTACCGTATTTTGAATCGTTGTGTCCATAACTGTACAAACTAGGTTCCATGCACGGCTTCGTTATTGCTTCATTGAACTCTGGGCCGGATACATCAGCCTAACAGAACAAACAAAAGTTGAAGAGAGTGAAAGGAGAAAGATAACAAAGTTTTAAAAGGTTAAGGTAAAAGAGAAGAAACTAACAGAATGAAAATAAACTAACAACAACACAATTTATAATTATCCATGCATTGCCAAAGAGTCGTAAACACGAACATCAGTGATTTATTTACTTGTGTTTTTTTTTGTCAAATGACTCATTAAAATCCCAAAGTTTAAGATAGATTCCATCATAAACATACCCATAAACAGACCCATTGGTTTTGTCATTATAACGGAAACTGACTCACATAAACACATTTCTAGATAAACACTGTGTAATACATGAACAAACGTTTAAGAAATTGGTGAAAATACAAAAGATGACACATTCCGTAATATTCAAGACTAAAACGTCAATAAAAACTTACCGGTGGTAGTTTGGAGACGTAAGTTTTGCTTGCGATTTCGTACAGACGTTTACTAATTCTGTCACAATCCAAATCCACACTGTATCTTCAAGATTAAAGACAAAGATTTCAGACTACACAATATGCAACTGCTTATTGATACGTGTTAATAGCAATTGCCATTCATTATATTTGTTAAGGCTCCATTTTAGCGAAGGGCCGTAACTAATGTGGGTATCACGTGTGGCCCGACCCGATTGAATTCTACATATACGGCAATAAAATATATTTAAATCATGCAACTGAAACATAAAGCAAGGTATGAGGCGTGAAACGTGCCATGGTTTCACCAAGTCAAACTCTTTATGAAAAACACTCGTTTTCTTTGTAGCAAGAGGATTGCATGGGGGAAAACATCTAATAGTCACCAATAAACACAACTATGGGCAAGCGTCTCCGTGGCCGAACGGTTAACGACGTTGCGTTGTAAACCTTCGCCTCTCACCGTTGCGGGTTCGAATCCCACTGGGAGCTCGACTTGTAAGTGAGGAAGTGTCGATTCTTATGGATGGTTCTATCCAGGAAAAGAAAAATCGACCATCATATATAACCTTCCATGTGTTGAAAATGACGTAAAACACCATACAAACAAACACACAAATACAACTATGGTCGACATTATGTAGGAGTATCATGTTGTAATATTCGTCAACCTTGTCGTTAGCCTCTTATAATATGGACAAAGAAGCACCAAGGTGTGTACATCGTGTGAACCCCAGACCAAGGTCATTATAACCCTAAGCGTTATGGACACCGTGACAATCGGTGACATGAAAAAGCTGTACATAGTATAGACAACGTACGTCGTATGAACACCGTTTCCCTGCATAGTATATCTTTGAGAATCATAGTTCTTTTATGGTTGTATAGTCTAAATTTAAAGCCGTAAGAGCTCTGATTCTCGCAGCTATGCATAGGTTATATATCAATATCACCTTAGCCATGGAAGGAAACAAACCGTATTGTAAATGGAACAAGCAGTAGTATAGACATAGACACTGCATCTATTCGTGGTGTACACCGTACTGGTGGTTTCATATAATAATCCATGGCATGGACACATGACCCACTTCGTGAAAATGCCAAAGTACCTAACCATACATGGTAAAAACACCGTAGCCTTACATGGCAAAGCTATCGCTGTTTTATGAGGTATGGACACCGTAACCATACGTGGTATAGACACCGTAACCATACGCGATTTGCACACCGAAACCGTACGTTTCCTGGACACCATAGCCATACGTGACATAGACACCGTAGCCGTATTTGGTATGGACACCTTAGTCATACGTGATGTGGACACCGTAACCATACGTGATATGGACACCGTAACCATACGTGACATAGACACCGTAGCCGTATTTGGTGTGGACACCATAGTCATACGTGATATGGACACCGTAACCATACGTGACATGGACACCGTAACCATACATGGCATGGTCACCGTACCTATACGTGGTATGGACACCGTAACAATACGTGGCATGGACACCGTATCCATACGTGACATGGACACCGTAACCATACGTGGCATGGACACCGTAACATACATGGCATGAACACCGTAATCATACGTGGCATGGACACCGTAATCATACGTGGCATGGACACCATAACCATACGTGGAATGGACACCGTAACCATACGTGGCATGGACACCGTAATCATATGTGGCATGGACACCGTAACCATATGTAGCATGGACAACGTAGCCATATGTGGCAATTAACCTGTAGCAATACGCAGCATGGACACCGTAACCATATGTGGCATGGACACCATAACCATACGTGACATGAACCCCGTAGCCATACGTGGCATGGACCCCGTAGCAATGCGTAGCATGGACACCGTAACCATACGTGGCATGGACACCTTAGCCATATGTGGCATCGTCACCGTAACCACAGCTTCGTGACATGGACATTGGTAGCACGGTGCACCGTATCCTTTTATGGTATGATAAATGCCAGATTTGGTATAATGGACACCATAGCCTTTGATGATGACGGAGATGACGACGCTGATGGTGATCAAGAGCATGGACAAGATAGCCTTTGATGATGACGGAGATGATGACGCTGATGGTGATCAAGAGCATGGACAAGATAGCCTAGATGATGACGGAGATGACGACGCTGATGGTGATCAAGAGCATGGACAAGATAGCCTTTGATGATGACGGAGATGATGACGCTGATGGTGATCAAGAGCATGGACAAGATAGCCTTTGATGATGACGGAGATGACGACGCTGATGGTGATCAAGAGCATGGACAAGATAGCCTAGATGATGACGGAGATAACGACGCTGATGGTGATCAAGAGAAGGAACAGAAGACTACTATTAAAGAGAATTTTGAGGATAAATATACATACGTTTGAGGGTCACATGCGCTGTGGAGATTTTCCAAGGCGTCTTCAATACGACGACGTATACACGATTTGATTTCTCTCGCAAGTCTATCGTTATACTAGGAAAATAGAAGAAGGCAATGTATGGTAAGTTTATATTTCCATTCTAGTATAAGTATTATAATTATAACATAAACTGTTTCACCAGCATATAAAACAGATCATTATTTGTTTTGGGTGTATTATAGTTATAACAAACAGTTTCACCAGCTTGGTGGGGGTGGGGTGGGGTGTGGGGCGGGGGGGGTTGTGGTGGGTGAAGGGGTGGGGGTGGGGGGAGGTTCCAGACTGCATTGTACAAATTTATATGTGAACAGCAATGAGTGAAATTAAATGTTTTTTTACCTCCCGGTAACACATATTAGGTTATATTGGGACAGCAGCCTTAGAGGATGAAGTCTCCCATCAGACATGCGCCCGCATGAAGCGAATCCACACGGCGCAGAGATCTGTAGCTTTAAAGTCAATGCTGTATACCCACTGAACTAGGCCGCTATAAATGCATAACGGCGGGTGCAACACCCAGATTTTGTGCATGTTTTAGAGTATTCTATACGCAGACAACCAAAACGTACTGGAAGTCTGATTTTCACTTTTCGTAAAACAGAGTATGATAATGGACCTTTGGAAACGGCCGAAAACGACACAGCCGAATACTCGGCCAATCAGGAGTTCATTTAGGTCTAGATGGATACGGATCTAAATTATGGAGTTTTCTCAAAGACGGAAGACATTTTAATTCCAGCAATAGCAATACAATGTTTTTCTTCTGTTAACTGCGTTATTTTAAGTTTTGTTGTTTTGTCGTGTGTGTTTTTCAAATGAAGAACAAATAACAACCTCCCGGTGAAAAAAAACACACCTGAAAATACGTCTATACAGACATCGAAGCAAAAAAGGGAGTCAAATATAAGTAGGTATACATGCATTTTGTTCATATGTTAAACATTTTAATGAAATTGCTAGCTTAAATTGAGCCGTTCAAATTTCAAACATACCTCTTTAATTTCTTTTCGAAGAAAGACTTCTTTTTCCTGCAGTTTTTGATAAAAACTGATATTTTTTACATGATTCTTCAGGCGGAAGGCAAGGTCCTTCTTCAAACCCTGAAATAAATTAGAGGGAAATAAAGAATACGATTTAACGTCTCGTTCAACACATGAAAGCCCACCAACTTAGAGATGGGGCGGAACCGGCATACTAAAGTATATTTTGATGAATGGCGGTCCTCCCAGCCCAAACAACGCCTACGGCAGGGAAACTGAACAGATACGAACATGGAGGCATGCGTGTTAAACCGTGATAGTGCAGCTTTAACTAATTATCTATAATAAAAGATATTTGAACTCTTATCAACTGTATTTAATCGGAATGAAACTGAGTAAAGAAAGAAGTCAAATAACATAACATCTCCGATTTACCTAGGTTGAAACGTTAAAGATATATTGGGCATATCTTTTATGCATATTATAATATTTATAAATGAATAACTACTCTTATTCCATATATTCTATTACACAAATGTTAGCATAGGCGCGACGAAGAGATCGCTCACATGCCAAAGTATCGCAACCAATCAGATTGTAGATCATAGCATTTGTTATACTATTTAATACCGCAGCAAACCAACTCTTTGGCGCAGTCGGTCTACTATGTGTCTACTGGGTTCGAGCCTAAGGCAACATTTCTTTTAACACATACAATATTAAGATATTTTAAAATATATTATACGAAACTACTACGGAATAAATCTGATTGGTTCCGACAATTTGGCGCTTGTTGTTGGAATGTTGTTGTAGTTGTTGTTGTTGTTGTTGGTGGTGGTGGTGGTGGTGGTGCAAATGAATTAAAGCTACCCACTCTCGTCATGAAATACAAGCCTTATTCAATTACAAGATTATCACTTCGCATTAAGTCTGACCTTAATTGCATGCATCCGGGCGTTGTATTCTACCATATTATCCACGTGGTATGGGACCGACAATTGTGCAGCTTCGACCAATGAGGCAGCCTGTTTCGCCTTGCCTTTCGAATGCCAACAACGCTGAAACAGAAAGGATATATTTACCAGAAAGTTTTCAATCAAATACTCACTTCTTTGTTTATATATACTGAAAAAAATAAGTTTAGCAAGTCCTTATGTACATTTAGCTTAAAGAAATGTAATGCTATTTTATAGTGTGAAGTATTATAAAACATTTGACATAGGTTGATCTTCTCTTTCACTAATTAGATGTGATCCAATGTAAGTATCAGAGTTATCTCCAATTTAGTTAAAACAGCGTATTTCATATTTAAAAACAAATACCAATATGATAAAAAACATGGTTAAACGTCACTAAATAACAGGTCTTGGTTTTCAAGTTTTTAAAACCGCAAAATCAATGGATACTAACCTTGTCATTATAATGCAATAACGAACTATTAAAGTTTAAAAAAAAAAAAATTACCTCCCTTTACATTGAAATAAGAACGAAATTACAATATCTGTAAAGCAGGTAGATTGAAACATTTTTTTTCCGCAGATATCGTTTCAAACACAATGCCCTGTATATATCTGTTAATAATGTTAATTATGTTGTTAATGACCTCTGCCACGCATAGCCTAGAATATGCGCAAATTAATTTGCCATTCAATTTACTTGCTAAACTTATTTATATATATATATATATATATATATATATATAAATATATATATGCTTTTTAACGTCAACTAGTCGGATTGCAGGAGTTTTACCAAAACCTTTAGAAAACCAGACAGACAGACAGACAGATACTTTATTTCAAATTTCCAATAGACTATAACGCCCCTGAGGAAGATACAAAGTATAACATGGCAACAGTGCAGTAATTAATACATGAATACATATATGAAAACAATAATGTATATATTATCTCAATAATATGCTTGTAATCAGGTTGTATAGAACAGTTATTATGAGGTACCTGTTGGTAATCCTTTAGATGGATTATGCAGGCTGTATAGAACAGTTATTATGAGGTACCTGTTGGTAATCCTTAAGATGGATTGTGCAGGTTGTATAGAACAGTTAGTATCAGGTACCTGTTGATAATCCTTAAGATGGAGCATTAGGGTCGTATGTTGCTTGATCAGTGTTTTGAATTGTTTCTTATCTTTCCGCCATACAACCAGGTCCGCGTCTGAAAATCTAAAGAAAACTAGCAGTGAATAAAGTCATTCGAAAAATACAATTCATGTTAAGAAACAGAAAGACATGGTTAAATCACAAAAATGTACATAAAATTAATACCAGGGAACGAATATTACTTATGATACATATGCCGATTAAAAGTATACGATTTTTCCACGGGTTCTTAAAATACACGTGAATGAATATGCGTAAAATGAATTATGACTTGGTAACTCTAAATTTAACGCTCCAGTTTTGAGGTTTGGTCTGGCTAGTTAAAGCCATTTATATTGTGTCTATGGAGTTTGGATTCTTAAAATATGTAAGTTATCTACGTCGTCGTCAATAGGTTGAGAAACGGTGTATATATGTTGTAACATCTAACTGTTGTTGGCGGGATAGCTAATTTAAACAAAACGAAAATATGTTTTTGTTTCAAAAAATGCGACATAAAAGTCTACAGAATAGCGCGAAAATAACTAAATACCGAAATAACTCAGAAAATACTCTAAAATTGATTCTACACTTACAATACATCCTTTCCCTTTTGCTGGTAGACAGGACGTCTGTATGCGAAGGCAGCATCCCGTAACGCATAAAAACATCGCTGTAGTTCTACAACTGAAAAATAAATATCTGATTCATTAAAATGGTTCCAATATGTTTTCAAAAAAGTGTGATAATGAAGGAGTAGTAGTAGCATTAGCAGTATCAGCAGCAGCAGCAGCAGCAGCAGCAGCAGCATTAATTATTATTATTATTATTATTATTATTATTATTAATTAAATTTCAGAATTGACTACTACTTCATAATGTCCCAATGTGTAGTGGGCCAATGTTAAATGACAGTGCAGGAACAACGACCTCACCCCTGTTCAAAACCAACAATATCGTACAGTTGAAAGATTAAACGAAAGTATATAGGCCTATACTTTAAATAGGTTGTCCGAGCCGCGGGTGATATTCAGAGACGCACGGCAATCTTGATTTTTGTAAACTCGCGGCGTCCCATTAATTGTTCTACCTATCTTACATATTTGCAAAACAAAATGTATAATTGTATTAATAGCTCCAAGCAAATTGTTTATGCATATTACTATAAGTGGGTTATTTTGCACCAAATCCAATACCTTCTACTAATATGCAAGCAGGTTCCACATAAAATGATACTTGATTCATAAATCGACGTACTTATGTTAATGCTTGATAAATACTGCAAAATGTTTGTGTCCGTTCAACTAGTTTCAAATTGTCTGTTTGTTTGTATAGTGTTTTACGTCATTTTCAATACATGCAAGGTTATATATGACGATCGATTTTTTGTGGTGGAGGCAGACAACCCACTTTTCCTGGGTAGAACCAGTACCGTACATCTCCCGCCATCCGTAAGAATTGACACTTCCTCACGTACAAGTCGAGCTCGCAGTGAGATTTGAACCCACAGCGGTGAGAGGCGAAGGTTTGCAAGTAGTGGAGTGATGGGGCTTTGCGTTAGAAGAATTCTAAATCTGTTAGTAGTGGAGTGATGAGGCTTTGCGTTAGAAGAATTCTAAATCTGTTAGTAGAGGAGTGATGAGGCTTTGCGTTAGAAGAATTCTAAATCTGTTAGTAGTGGAGTGATGAGGCTCTAAATCTGTTAGTAGTGGAGTGATGGGGCTTTGCGTTAGAAGAATTCTAAATCTGTTAGTAGTGGAATGATGGAGCTTTGCGTTAGAAGAATTCTAAATCTGTTAGTAGTGGAGTGATAAGGCTTTGCGTTAGAAGAATTCTAAATCTGTTAGTAGTGGAGTGATGAGGCTTTGCGTTAGAAGAATTCTAAATCTGTTAGTAGTGGAGTGATGAGGCTTTGCGTATAAAGCTATGACTACTTTATTAGTGCGTACGTTTTGTATATTCTATATAAAATGTGGCTGTTGTTGTCGGGATAGCTTCTTTAATCATAATATACTCAGTCAAAAAATAAAGTGTAAAAATTGTTTGAAATTTTCCAAAAAATAGATGTGCACATTATTTTTTGATGACTGAGTATATTATGTTCAAAGTAGCAATACAGCCAACAAAAGCCACAGTTTACAACCTATGTACACCGTTTTTAAACCTACAGACGACGAGGTACATAATTATATAACTTATATTTTTTGAAAATCCAAACAGACACAAAATAAACGGCTTAAACCAGCCAGGCAAAACCACAAAACTAGAGCGTCGAACTAAGAGTTGCTAACTTATAATTAATTTTACGCATATTCAATCTCGGGTGTTTCATGTGCTCCTGAATAAACCTATGCTTTTAATCGGCACATATATGATCTGAACTCCAGGAGAGAGTTTGAATAAACAACTTTTTTCGAGAACCCTTGAAATATCCTATACGTTTGATCAGCACGTATATATACATAATTATATAACCTGAACACCTGGATGGAGTTTTGATAAACAGTTTTGCGGTGTAATTTTGCCGTTATTTGGCGGGTTTACCGTTAGTTTATATGAATCACGATTTATTTTATGAATTCTATTCTATTCTATTCTAAATGACATCAGCATTATTGACATAGGTGTACTCTACTTACTGGGGAGTTTATGCACGTGTGCCAGCTGTGTTAGCACGGTCACGGGGGCCGATCTGTTATCACTAAGGTGACGCCCTCTACATAACCCTTCTGATAGGGTCAAAAACTTGCGTAAATCTGTGAACCTACAACACAAAAATAATGTTGTTATTATTGCTTTTAAACGACATTCTTTACAGGTGTATGTTACTTTATTACACAGAAGATAGCATTAATGTGTGTGTTAATTTATTACAAAGAAGTAGATAGCGTTACATGTGTGTGTTACTTTATTACACAGAAGTAGATAGCGTTACATGTGTATGTTACTTTATTACACAGAAGAAGATAGCTCACGATCTAGTTGATATTCCATCCGATTACGTGATGCCCGAATGAATGAATGGTGTTTTACGACACGTCGACACATAAATAGGTCATATTGTGCGCAAAAATTGATGAAAAATGAAGAAATGAAGTATTAATTAAAAATTAATGTAAATGTATAAAGATAAAACTATTAAAAAATAAGGGATGATAAGGTGTAATATAAACTATGTATGTAAATCAACGAATGCCCGTCAACGGGTATATAAACAAGTAAATATATATAAAAACACATTACAATGATTTATATAGTCTGATCTCTTTTAGGAAATCTAAAACAAGACTAAAATCTACAGTATCAAATAACTCTTTTATAGTATTAACATTGTAGTACCTTTGACGCATAGGATCAAAGTCTACACATTCCAATAAGATGTGTTTGACCGTAAACGGTGCAAAGCAGGGTATACATTCCGGCAATGGCTCACCTTGTAATAAATATGAATGAGTATAACGTGTATGCCCTATTCTGCACCGGGCTTGGACAACTTCCTCTCGACGAACGTGTCTACTAGAAGAACGCCACTCTCCGAGCAACGGTTTAATTGAATGGAGTTTATTGTTAACTGACAAATCCCAAGCGGTTTGCCAAGAGTTACGAATATATGCGTTAATACAACTTTTAAAATCAGTATAAGGTAATTTGGTATTAGATATATGTAAATCTAATGCTGCCTTAGCAGCATTATCAGCTCTATCATTACCACGTATTCCTACATGGCTTGGAAGCCAGCAGAAAATAATAACATTATCAATTATAAGAGAATTGTACTTTTCTAAAAGTTGAAGCACAACTGGGTTATCATGTTTCATATTAACCAGTGCTTGAAGAGATGAAAGGGAATCAGAAAATATTACAAAATGGTCATCATCAGATTCCTGAATATAATTTAAGGCAAGTTCAATTGCCTTAACTTCAGCTGAAAAGATAGAGGCCTTGTCAGGTGATGCCCGAATCTAGACGTGTGTGTGTGTGTGTGTGTATTTCTAAGGAGTATAGTCCCTCCACCTACGACAGGCGTCCTACCCGACGATTATAGGCACAATGTCTGGACTTTTATCTGTGTGTTGTTGTGTGATGTGATGATATGTCTACTTGAAGTACCAAGTTCACTCACCGGTTCTTTTATTGACTACTAACTTTGATTCTAGCTTCTCGGTTGAGGCTCTTTATTTGCTATCTTTCAACAGAAGCTTTTCGTACATTCATTTAATTCGTGAAAATAAATCATGAAAAGTAAAATCTTCCTTCAGCGTTATTGCGTGCTTTTTGTGTTTTTGCTCACATTATTTGGACAAAACTCAGTACATTATCCAGTAAATGTTTGTCTAACTGAAACTTAAGACATGTTTTTTAACATGTTTATTATTATTATATATATATATATATATATATTATTATTATATATAGTATTATTATTATTATTATTTTGCGGTGGGCGATTGAGACAAATAGTTTGGGGGATTTTAAGACACACTTTAATTACACCTCAGTAATTTACATGTATATATCAAGGAAACCGGTATTTCATGTTGTTCTGTAAAAATATTGTAAATTGTATTCGATGGTGTATTTTTAATGCAAGATAAGGAACTCGATCGCAAAAAAGAAAGATTTCATTCTTATATGTATCCATCTGTCATTTCTTCCTACTTTATTATACTAAGTATAGAGATGTAAGTATGCGTATCCACATCACATAAATATATAAATGAGACGGACAGATGAAGATGGTTGTGGAAGAGGCCACTTTCCGAAAGCGTGGTAGACAATAATTATTGGCAGACCGCACACCCTGTCAAAAAGTTCAAAATTGCTGCCATTTAAAGATCATTTAATACAGTAGAGAGCTAACCGATGAAGTATTTCAACCAACTTACACATCAGATGTTTCGTTCCACACAAAATATCTTGGGATTTGTATGAGCTCCATTTCTTCGAAGGTTATGTTAAGAAACCCGGTGTATATGTTTCTAAGCAACGACGTCACTGACGTTGTATTTCTAAACGACGACGTCGCTGACGTTGATTAGGTCTCGAACATTTAGATCTCTCGCGAGACTTCGTATTTGTCTCTTTGGGTGGTCTATCTTTCGCTCTGTTTAAAAAGGTTGGCCTCAAAAATGTCCAAATCTATTCTGATCAAAACAAGTAAGTCTAGAGTAGGACTAGGGAGTGGTGGTATGTACTACTTTTTTGTTGTTATTTGTTCGACTGCTCGATTGAATTGATTGATTGATTGATTGATTGATTGATTGATTGATTGATTGATTGATTGATTGATTGATTGATTGATTGATTGATTGATTGATTGATTGATTGATTGATCGATCGACTAATTGATTGATGCAATCCATCCATACGCACACATCATTAAATAGGAAAAATGCGTTGGCGGCTGCATATATACTGAAAAGAAAAAGAAACACATAATGGGTATTTCCGCTATATATTGTATGTTTAATATGCTACTGCTAATCGAATGGTACAGGGCGACATTAGGCGACTCCTTTCGGAAATAAGGTTTAAACAGCACCGAACACACCAATGGCTACCCCTTTAACGTTTCATTATCGACAGAATACGCATTTGCCTCAAGCAGTTGAGCAAACTAAGACTTTAAACGTTGCACTCTCTTAACATTAAACACAATACTGAAATGGCTTGCCTTTTTCAAGCGAAACTTCAACATATATGAATTTCGTGTAACAAAGTATACTTTGATTAAAATGTCTACTACATGACAGAGTTGTCCTTTCTGTAATTAGTTGTAGCCCCTTTTCGTACAAAACACGTTGAGGTATATCTGGAATATTACGTGGTATTAGGTATATATAATAGTATAATTTTTTTGATTATGCGTTTCTTTTGCCTTTCAGTATATTAAGTCTGAAGAGCGAATGGTGTCAAGCAAAAAAAATCATGTGTTTCAGTTCCATATGAAATATTCACATGCATTACATGGAAACGCATGTTTCCTTTGTGGTTTAATTATTGTTTATGAAAATGTCTGGTCTGGAAAACTCGATCACTGGGTGTCTGGTCTGGAAAACTCGACAACTAGGCTGGTTTTGGTAGGTGAATCTCTTGCAACCAATTGTAGATACAATTCAATAACTGTTACCAGTGTACTTTGGTCACAATATAATGTATTAAACCAAAATTAAGAGACACTGAAATCGACCTAAATTTGATTGCCAAGTACAAAGTACCACAAATTCCACCGTGGACTTTGGAAACACCAACAATTATTTTTGATCTTTGTAATAGTAACAAATCCAGTACAGACCCTACTGTCTTTCAAAGCAAATTTAATGAAATTAAATCGAAATACAGTAACTTTCAACATATATACACAGATGGTTCTAAAGATGGAGATAAGTTAGCTGCAGCAGCTGTTGTTCACAAACACAGCATAAAGAGCCGCCTGCCTGACAAGGCCTCTATCTTTTCAGCTGAACTTAAGGCAATTGAACTTGCCTTAAATTATATTCAGGAATCTGATGATGACCATTTTGTAATATTTTCTGATTCCCTTTCATCTCTTCAAGCACTGGGTAATATGAAACAAGATAACCCTGTTGTGCTTCAACTTTTAGAAAAGTACAGTTCTCTTATAGTTGATAATGTTATTATTTTCTGCTGGCTTCCAAGCCATGTAGGAATACATGGTAATGATAGAGCTGATAGTGCTGCGAAAACAGCATTAGGTTTACATATATCTACTTATACCGATTTTAAAAGTTGTATTAAGGTACCGAATCATATTCTTCGAAACAAATAATCTTGTTGTGAGTCCAATTAGAGGTAAAACATTATCTGGCTCCATTTTCAGTCAAATGTAGATCTACTCCATTAGCCACTGGATTCAACATGAAAATGTTTAACCACAATCTAGCTACATCCACAGCTTCTGCTCAGAAGTTTATCGAAATGAGTTGTAGAAGACAGTGATAGTATTCATGGTTGTAATAAATGTGATGTACATAGTTCATGGTAGAAATACATATGGTATACATTAGTCATGGTAGTTATAAATGTGATAAATGTGGTATACACTGGCCATTGTGGTAGTAAATGTGTTGTATAACGTGTTATAAAGTGGTCATGGTAGTAAATTTGGTATACATTGGTCATGGTGGTAATGAATGTGATATTGATATAAAGTCATGGTTATAATTAATGTGGTATACATAAGTCATGGTTGAACCCTCCTACCATAAAACGAAATTAGGTGTTTTATTTTTCCATAGGGAATTTGATAGTTTATTGCTTTTACCTCCTCTCAGATTTTAATAAAACATTTCATTCCCTTCCTTTAAATTCAAATAATTAAACTATGCTTTACCAATTTATTTATTTTATTTTATTTCCCTTCCTCATACAGCAATTTTCTGTCTTTATCCACCGCCATATGCATGCCATTTTCGGGATTGTTTAAATGTCGTACTATTGATTTTATGAATATTGAGTTCTGCTCAACCCGGGGCTAGAGGGTGTGAGCGGTAGCTAGCATATTTCATTACCGCTCATGATCAGTCTCAATCAAACCGAGACTGCAATCATTTGTATGTGTCGTGCTCGGTTGTTTCCAAAGGTCCATTATCATACTCTTTTTTTATGTTAAACAAATAATAAAAAATAATGGCTTAAATGTGATATACATTGGTCATGGTAGTATGTAAATATTACAATCCTGTGAGGGTGACAGTGAATATTTGTAAACCTTCTAAGGTTATTTATTTTATTATACTGAAAAATATTTGGCCCTGCTAAATATTCCTTTGAAATTAAACATGAGAAAACATTGTTACTTCTGTCTGTTCCAAATCACTATTCTCAGCACCTAGAAAATATTTTTTTGCTTTTGTGTTCTTTCGGAATCTTCAGCTGTGAACTCATGGGTAAACTTTTCAAATCATCTTCAGAAGGTTGCGCAAACTGTGTTCGCCATTTTAGTAAATGTTCACTGTTTTTTATTTGCACATGTATACATGTTCAGCATTGCTTTGCAAAAATGGGGAAAAAAAGTATTTAACACTGGTATTTGACATTCATTATTAATAAATATTAAATATGATATCAGCGGTCATGGTAATCACAATTGTAGTATGCATAGCTCATGGTAGTAATGCATGGGGTATGATATACAGAGGTCATGGTAGTATTATACTTGTGATATACAGTGGTCATGGAAGTAGAAAATGTGGTAAAGAGTAGCCATGATAGTTATACATGCGATGTACTTTGGACATCTTAGTAATCAATGTGGTGTGCATGGTAGTATTACAATACAAGGGTCCTGGTACTTGTGCGATGGACGTTGTGAATATCATCAACAGGTAAGTGGACTTAAGAAGCAGCTTCAGCCACATGCAATGCCAGGTTACAGACAAAGCTATGCGCTATATGCCAGTGTTAATAAGAATGGCATGGAACATGATAGTCATTTCCCAGTACAAGACAATCCCCTACATCACCAAACAAAACATCCAATCAAAACGTAAGTTAGAAGAGCAAAAGGGGCTCACATACAAAGCAGACAATGACAAGCATTTAAAACTAGCACATGGAGTTCCATCCACCATATATGGAAAGATCCATATTAAACAAGAATTGTCGAAAGGACAGCATGCTCCACTATTCAAAGTCAGTTTTAAAACAAGGCCACTGACACTTCTGTCTCACCAACCATGGTGCCAGTTCATTCACAAGGTCATGTCCTTATTGTGGAGGTTAGGTGCTGGTGAGGTGAGGGTGTAGGGGATGCGCGGAGGTGTTGGTCACTGGTCAGTTAACATATACCAAATATCGGAGCAAAAACTTCAACACCCTAGAATTAATGAGGGATGGTGGTGGTGGTGGGGTGGGATGGGGGATGCAGACGTGGTAACTGAAGAGAAACCAAAAGAATATAACAAATATTTGTCTATTTATATGTTGTGATGGTGGTGTAGGAGTGGGGAAGGTGTGTGGTTTATGGGGCTAATGATATTTACAGGCTTGCCATTGTCATTTGATGCATGCAGTGAGTTTCATTGAAATATATGAAACTGCTTAAAAAACGTTAAAGGGACACTGTCCGTAAGTAAGCAGATATTGAACATAACCAAATAGCTGTCTGACTTTTATTCATTGAAATGTATACATGAAAACATGAGGATAGACCCTAAGAAGTATGTAGGAATACATTCGTGAGTTTGAAAAAAAAAGAAGTTTTAATTATTAAATGTAAATAAAGTGGGACCCACAATATTTACCTTTTATGCGTTCACGTGACTTCCATAGCGCACTAGGTTTTCAGGAGCGAGTTCCGACAACTTTACGCTCACGCACACTTATTTTTACTGCGGAGTTTTGGCTGCGAGTTCAAACCCACGAAGTGGATTTGCTTTTTTTTGTACCGCGATTGAATTCCTTAAACAATCTTGCTTTTAATTAGTAAATATTGAATAATGTTTAGTGTATAATGTTTTCGAACATAATTATTGGGTGTTTTATAAGCTAAAAGTTACGGACAGTGTCCCTTTAACTGAAACTCTAAGTTAAAAAAAACATCATCTAGCTAAAATGAAATAAAACGTTATTAAACATGTGTCTGTAAGTGTCCTTGATGACTCTGAGTGACAATTGTCAAGCTCCTTTGAGATATATGGCTAGTGGGTATTGAAATAAATGGATTGCCAACAAATAAAAGAAAAGAAATTCTAGTCGAAAAGGGGCTACACCTTTTCTAAAATACAATACAGAAAATATTTATCCAGAAAAATGGCCATAATTTTGCTAAAATGCAATACAGAGTTATGGAACATTCGTCTACTAGCATCAATGCTTTACTGAAGTTGTATTAATAAGTAACAAACACCTATTGACATACAAGGACCGGCCTAAAAACTTTAGCAAGAATTTTGAAGTTGAACAAGGAACATAACTTGCTTAAATGCAATACAGAGTTAATATGAACATGTGTCCACTAGTGCCCTTGGTATTCCAAGCTTTACTGAAGTTTTGTTGATGTACGACTTTCAGTTGTTAAAATGCATGGACTTGTCAAAAAAGAACATTTAAACCAGAAATTCAAAGTAAGAAAAGGGTCATGCTAGTACAGAGTTATGGAAAATGTGTCTACCAGTGTCATTGATGGTACTAATAACATATTTTAAGTTTCACTGACCAGTGGTTGCTGAAATAATTGGGAGTATTTTTTTTAGTTACTACAACTGAAAACCAACGTCGACGCAGATGTTGAGTAGATCTACAACAGCCCTTCTTATTCTACGAATAGTAAAACTTAAAAACAAAAATATTCTGGCTTTCAAGTTGACGAAAAAAATAATCTGGCCAGTGCCCTAGGCAAAATTAAAATCCCGGCTTTAAAGAAATGAAATGCAAAAAAGATATTCCGGCTGAAAGGAAAATCCCAGCCCCCTCCCCGCACCCGCACCCCCTCCCCCCACCCCGCACCAATAATTTTTAATTACTACTCAATTTCTTCATCTTTCGTCGGTTTTTGCGTACAATATGACCTATTTATGTGTCGACGTGCCGTAAAACACCATTCATTCATTCATTGTACAAATACTGTACTGTAGTATAGTGTTAAATCATCACGCGAATTAATAGTAATAATACAACAAAACATTAGCTGCCTGGTCGAGTTTTCCAGACATTAACAAAAGTTAAATCAGACGGATGATGGGGTCCAGTGTAGGAGGCAGTGTAGTGCATATGTACGTTAAATGCAGCTGAAATACTATATAAAAATTATATCATATATGAATTTTCACCCACACTTTCTAAAGATCGCATCAAATGTCTTTAGCAATGAATTTTCGGAATAGTAAGACATATATGTCAAGGAAACATGCATATCTAGTGTTTTTTATAAAAAAAAAGTACACTAACTTTGAAAATGGATCGAAAATAAAAAAAAAAAATCTTTAAATTGTGCATTTCCATCGCATTTTGTCCTCATTAAAAGTTAATGCAGATCATTATGCTTTTGTAGAAGAAAATGAGACCCGATTGATTGTGACGGGATTCGAGGGTTTGTCACTTGAGATCGCTGACTCCCCCGCCCCCATCACCCCACCCACACGTGACTATTGTTGTCCCTATTCTACATGACAATATTGCTGCTGTTCTCTGGAATTTTTCTAATTTGTATATGTCAACACTCAGTTTTACATTTCAAAGGGATTCACCTTTTTCAAGATTTCATAAGAATTAAAAAAAAAAAAGTAACATCATTACTGAGTATTTCTGTATTGCAAATTCTAACATAAATACATTTATATGTTAGTTTATGTATCTTTATTCATATTTACTGAAAGGCAAACGAAGCGCATAATGGGTATTTCTGCTATGTATTGTATGTTTAATATGATAATGATAATCGAATGGTACAGGGCAACATTAGGCCTGTCCTTTCGGAAAGAAGGTTTAAACATCACCAAACACACCAATAGTTAGCAAACTTAGGCTTTAAACGTTGCAATCTAACAATACTGAAATGGCTTGGCTTTTTCAAATGAGACTTCAAAATTTATGAATTTCGTGTAACAAAGTATACTTTGATTAAAAGGTCTACTACATGACAGAGTAGTCTTTTCTGTAATTAGTTTTAACCTCTTTGTGTACAAAACACGTCGAGATATATCTGGAATATTGCGTGGAAGTAGCTTTATATACTAGTGTAGTCTAGGCAATTTTTTTGATTATGCGTTTCTTTTTCCTTTCAGGATATGTTTCCATCTGTTATTTCTTCCTTCTATTGTATCATATTGAGATGTACCTAGTTATATGTTGTATGCGTATCCACACCACATACACAGTAAAATGAGACGGATGAAGATGGTTATGGAAGGGGCCACTTTCCTAAAGCGTGCTAGACAATAATTATTGGTAGACCATACACCCTGTCAAAGAGTTCAAAATTGCTTCTTATAATACGATAGAGTAAAAAGCCAACTTGTGAAGTATTTTAACGAACTTACACATCAGATTTTTCGTTCCACACAAAATATCTTGGGATTTTTAAGAGATCCATTTCTTCAAAAGTAATGCTTGCAAGCGACGACGTCAGTCTGGCGTTGTGTTTCTAAGCGACGACGTCTCCGACGTTAAATAAGTCTCGAACATTCTGATCTCTCGCGATACTCCTTTCTTGTCTGCCGCTCTGGTTTAAACATATTTAATTGAGTTTTTTTTTCTACAAAATATACAAATGGGTCAGACCACAAGTTCTTACAATATAATTTCGGCCCTTCCCAATACAATTTCCGTTAAAAAAGAACAGTTGTAATGTATAGCTGTCACGATAGATAGTTGAAGGAAATATAAAAGAAAAGAAGAAGGAGAAGAAGACATAGAATTTATTTTAATAAGAGTATTTCATTTTCTTTATCACTAAAATCTCGATTGCCAAAACATGATTTGTCAACCTTCTACGGATGGAACAGTCTGACTGGTTTACAGGTTACGCCTCTGTTCAATTAATCGACGAAATTTAAAAAGAAAATGTTCAGAACCTTCTTTGTTTTGTCCACAGTCGCATGTTGGTGATACGCGTAAATAGTTCAAATACAAATCACCATTAAGGTTGCTGCATAAGTTCGAATGCGAGCATTAATTATATAAAGAGATCGTGAGTCGCATAAATAAAACGACGGGACCATGGGACACAAACATTGTATCGAGTAGACAACCTTTAATTGCCTTTAAGGATACTTATTCACGAAATGTATACTATTAGGTAGATTATTCCAAAGACTTAATGACGACGAGATAAATGATTTGGAAAATATCTCGGTTCTCCTTATTTATCGGTGTTACTAGTCGGCGGAGTTCTCCCAACGGAGGGAAACTCTCGGGCAACATGTTATTTTAGCTTTAAATACGGTTGTAAGTTTTTGAAATATTCGTCTAAGTATGCCACTGACTGAACTGTTTCCTCGTTTACTTTGATTAATCTGTTCTGTTTTTTCTTGCATTATAATGTTTAAAATGTATAAATCTTCATGCAAAGAGAACAAATGTAGCAAGAATATGGAGCAGTGAAGATAGAACATTATTAGTTATAATATGCTTATACAATCAGTACATTTGAAAACGCAACACTTGGTACTTTTTCAATTTCTACAGATGTTAAAGATCCTCGTGCAAACGGTGTTTTAACTAAAGAAGTAAAGCAAATCGTAAGCAACTGTTTATCGTCATATGATAACCTTAAGGACACAAAGACGTGCGTACTAACATAAAATACAGCCATGATTTGAACAAAAACAAGAGGTCAATGACCTTGAAGCTCTACTGGTAGGTTTTGCTAGCTAGGTCAGCATTCCTGTGCTGTTTCATGAAAATCCATCCAGTAGTTTCAGATGAGTAGTCAATACAAAAAAGGTTTACGGACAGACGGACGGACGACGGACACCGCACCACGGTATAAGCTCTGCTGATCTTTGATTAGTAGAGCTAAAAACTGATGACTAAAACTAATCGAAAATATAAAAAAAAAATGTTGCGTTTTTATATGTACTGAGTATATAATGTCTACCCTTGTATACTTGAAATGGAAATTATGCACCGTTTGATTTATTATTATGATCGCTTATCATTTATTATTATGATCACTTATCATTTATTATTATGATCTTATTATGATCACATATCATTATTATTATGATCACTGTTCCGTGAATATAGTGGTGAAATTTATAATTTCTGTATAAAAGTTTAAATATAGTGATAATAATTTATATGTGCCGATTAAAAGTATAGGTTTAGTCATGGGTACCTAAAACAACAGAGATTGAATATGCGTAAAATGAATTATGAGACCCTAAAAGCCATAATCGGTCACTTTTCAAAGAATTATATATTTTTTAATAATTCATATTTTCATTTGAAATTTTAACTGGCGTCGTTTAATACATATCGCTTACGATTTATATATTTGGACTAACACCTTGTTGATAAACGTAATAAAAGATTGGTATGTGTTTCGGAGATTTCCACTTTTTAGTATTCGTGTTATTTTCAAAAAAACTGGGTGACCGATTAAACAAGTTGAGTAGTGTTGTCATTTTTCGCATGAATGAAATTCCCATGATATTATCACGCGCAGCGAAGGCGCGTCAAATAACTCCACTATCAACTGATAACATGGAATGATTTTAGAAGTGGAACAACTCTTCTCGAAGCATATTTAGGATTTAAAATTTAAAGACAAACAATTGAATGTTGTTCAGAGAATTGCGAGTGCCAAAAGGAAAAGTTAGTCGCAATTTTGAAATTGTCTGAATTTTCGGGAAATATTTATCGCCGCACCGGTCACGATCACGTGACTCTTGACCTGAATAATAACAAATGTAGGAAATTTAATATTTTTTAACCTCGTCTGAAAAGAGTTGACCGTTACAACTTTAAATAGATTAATTAAAAAAATATTTAAATAAATATATTGATAATCACTTTAGATGCTTAAACTGTTAATTTAATGAATACGTTCTTAGATATATTGAATTATGTTTTTACTACAGGAACCGTATAGGTACACAGTCAGATGAAATATCAAAATCGTAAAAAGGGCTGGTATGGTCAGAGAAGCTCGGATTAGGTTTTGGCTTGACTGGTTACAGCCGTTTATATTGCGTCTAGAGAGTTCGGATTTTCGAAATATGTAAGTTGTATATAAAGCCGTTTATATAATTATTGTGTCTACAGAGTTCTGATTTTCAGAATATGTATGTTATATATAAAGCCTTTTATATTGTGTCCATAGAGTTCTGATTTTCAAAATATGTAAGTTATATATAAAGCCGTTTATATTGTAAATGACTTTAACCAGTCAAGCCAAAACCATAAGCTGGAACGGAGAATTAAGAGTTACCAGCTCATAATTCATTTTACGCATATTCAGTCTCATATAACTCGTCTTCAGTTGGTTTAGAAACGGTATACATCTGTCATAAACTTTGCCTGTTGATTGCGGGATAGAGATTTTATCTGGTTCGTATTAGTAAATGTATGCCCAGTACGTTAGATGTAAATCTCTACGTATATCAGAAGGAATTAACACGCGGGAGTGCAACCAAATGGATGACTTTATTCAATGCTCTTGCAATGCCTTTACACTAATTTGTAAGAAAAATATCATGAGGTAAACAATGACACATGCTTTTAGATGTATACGCAAAGGAATCGTAAGATGAGTAATTATAAACGAGATCAAATTAAATTTATTTTACATTTAATTTCGACACATTCAATACACAGTTTTATAATCATCTGTTTTGAAATACGGATTTATTTCCCACGGGGCGTGCAACTCCTGTAAAATCCTGTTTCTCGTTCGCTCTTTTGATAAATTAATATATTAACAACGTTCAATGGAGTACATAAATAGTATATACCCGAACACAGCCGTACAAAGTGGATCCATTTTAAAGAAACATGTTAATATTGTTCTGTGAGTAATACACACTAATTACTGTTGTTGTATCACATACCAATTACTGCTGTATCCCACACTAATTACTGTAGTTGTATCATGCACTAATTATCGTTGTATCACGCACCAATTAATGTTCTATCACGCACCAATTACTGTTAGATCACGCACTAATTACTGTTGTTGTATCACGCACCAATTACTGTAACTGTTGTTGTATCACGCCCAATTACTACTGTTGTATTAAGCACCGAACACTGGTGTTGTTTCACGCACAAAGTCCAGCTGTTGTATCACACAAAAATTATAGTGTTGTTGTACCACGCACCAATAACTTTGTTGCATCACGAACCAATTAATGATGCTGTATCGTGCACCAATTAATAGTGTTGCATCACGCACCAATTAATGTTGTTGTATCACGCACTAATAAATGCTGTTTTATCACGCACCAATTAATGTTGTTGTATCATCCACTAATTATTCTTGTTGTATCACGCACCAATTTCTGTTGTTCTTGCCTAATGCACCAATTAATGTTGTCGCATCACGCACCAACTAAAGTTGTTGTATCATGCACGAATTAATGTTTTTGTATCACGCATCAGTTACTGTTGTTGTATCACGCACCAATTAATGTTGTTCACAAGGTAGCTCTTCTACATAGCTGAACATGTTCTTGTTCACATAATGCAAATAGTTTTCACTCGAAATATTTCCTTCAAGTTTCTGCGACTTTAATGACCTCAGTACGACGTCTCTTTTCATCGCAGCCAGTAACGGTTGGCGCATGCGTTGTGTGCGTATTATCCCGACCGAGGGAGGGGCTAGGTTTGTGGGTGGAGCTACGCTGATGTGCACGCAGACCTGCCAATTGTGAGTACGAACTTTTACAACCTGCACATTTGTAAGGCTTTTCGCCTGGAAATATAAAGGATTAGATTTACACAAACTATAATCAGGGAAATGAAACCCTTCTCGATAAGTCTATCAAATATTAATTACAAAAAGCCTAAGTGCAATCACAACACTACAAATAAAAACAGAATATGGCACCCCTTGAAGCAACAAAAACACAATAGAAAAACGTATCAGACTCGGTTTTATCCAGTAGGTATAATCATATTAGAGGTAATATACAAGGTGTACCACCTATCGCACCCGCTAGTACTGTTAGACCGTATAGAGCTCCTTTCGGATAGAGCTACCTGGGGAGCTTTATCTTGAGCATTCGTTCGAATAAAGCTGCCGGGGAGCTCTATTCGAACGCATGTTCCGAATAAAGCTACTCGGGAGCTTTGTTCGAATGGTAGGTGCCTCTGAATTTTTGGGTAGGGACACTGGTTCCGGATAAAGCTCCCCATATTAACATTTCTCGCGATTTGATTGCTATAGAAATTTGTTGTTGTTGCCGCTGCTGTTGCCGCTCATGATGATGATGATGATGGTGATGATAACGATGAAGACGACAATAATGATTTTGATTAAAATGTTATGATGGTGATGGTTATGGGGATAATATTGAAGGTCGACATTGAATTTTGAACTGGGTTTGAATATCGAGTCAGCTCATAGATCAAAACTCGACATATAACAAAGATCGTGTTTGATGATCCCAAATGATGTTCAACAAAACAAATATGAAAGACATTCTTTCAAAAATTAATGCTTTTCCTGAAAACAGTTATCTTTAAATTGTATACTACTCTTAAAACTATCTACACTCAACACTTGGTATTTTTTGAATTTCTAGAGCGGAATTGAAGTCCTGATGCAAAATGTGTTTAACTGAAAGAAGTAGAGCAATCTTATACAACTGTTTATCGCGATATGTTAACCTTTGGAACAAAGAGATTTTGTACTAACATAAAATACAATCTTGATTTGAACAACAAAAATAGCGGACTAAACATAATCGAAAATCAAAAATGTTGCATTTTTACATTTACTGTCAGTTAGAAAATTACTTAAACTGGATAAATAGTTACGCATAAAGAAAATATTACACGAAACTTACCATCTTGGACCATCCCTTAGAAATTAAAATCGGTAGATACAAAAATGAAAAGAAACTTCAGATTATGTAAATTATGTGACGTTTTTAAGATGAAAAACATTTCTTACTTCACTGTCTGAAAAGCTCTGATGAATGATTTAATTATTATCTTATATCAGGAGAGATAATTGGCCACGCATATTATTTGACAAGTAATATAACCAGGTCTGTATCTGTTTGTTTGACCCCATAAATCATATATAGAAGAAAGAAAAAAGTACTGACCGGTATGAAGTCTGACATGATTTCTCAACGTTGATGATTGGCTGAATTTTCTGCCACAGAATTTGCAAGAGAATGGTTTCTCTTGTGTGTGAATGCGCATGTGCGAACGCAGATTACTGCGCGAGTTAAACCCACGTTGGCAGAGGACGCATCTCCACTTCCCGCCGCTGATTTGATCTTTGGTGACGTCGTGATCCTTTAAACATTCGTCTGCAAATATTTATAAAAACTAGTATAAATACTGACATGAAATATAATATTCAGTTTTACTTTCAACACATTTGCACGAATAGTCTCGTTATAGTGCAATGGCTACCTTAAGGTAGGAAAGCACTAATTATTTTCCCAATAGACACCAATGTTAAAGTGTCACATATTAATGATTTGCTGCAAATTCAACTCAAGTATGAATAATGCAGCAGTGTAATGTTCATATAGAAAACTATTTTTCCACTTGAAAAATCACCAGAAAACGTGGGGTCACAAGACATGTAAGAAAGTTCTTGTTTGTTTACTAAACAGGTCAATGATACAGCTGTTTTTATTGATCGACTGTTTTCATTGCTCACAAAGTGTAAGCATAGAGTCGAAATTTCGAAAATGTTCATCAGTAATCCAGTAAAACCTATTAATACGCTTCTTATACATATAACCACAAAATCGAATAGAAATGGGCAGTTTTCCCCTACTTATAATGCCCGTTTCCATCGAAAAAGGAGGAATTACTTTTTATTATAGGAACTACATTCGACTACACCTCGGAGGTTTACATGTAATTGGTGGTGGTTAACCTTAATAAACACGAATTTTACACAATGCACTATTATCGAGACATTTATTGTATAATATTATTCGCCCGGCGGGTACTATGTGAATATAATTGAATTGGATTTTTAGTCGCACCAACAGCTAGGGTCATATGTCGACATTCCAGCTTCCATTGGTGGAGGAAGATCTCATGTACTCCATGTTCTGGTGGAGGAAGACCTCATGTGATCCATGTTCGGGCATTTTTTGTGCACCTGGGTAGAACCACCGACGTTCCGCAAGCCAGCTGGATAGCTTCCTAACATAAAGAGTCCTAGGCCCGTGAGGAATCGAACCCACAGCAGTGAGGGGCAAGTGATTTAAGTCAGAGAATCTAACCACTCGGCCACGAACGCCCCGAATTTATTTGGGATTATGTTTTAGTATGTGAACTGGAAGGAGTTATGCTTAGTTAACTAAGTTCAACGATTTATATTTTGTTCTACACTAATTTAAGCAAATAAGCCGAATTATATTCTAAACCCATGAGTTGAATGGAATCTAATGATAATTTAAAACTTTTAACCTTTGTACGGTTATGTGAGGAAAAACGGTGTGTGTGTGTGTGTGTGTGTGTACCAAAATTAATACTTTTCCCAGATGCATATCAATATCTCATTCCATTCATATTCTGAATCATTCTGCACCATACATCATTCTTTTTGTTGAAAGGATATCCATCTGCTTCTATTTTTAACATACAATTGCTCTCGCAGCGCATAGGTATCTATTATACAACCATAGACCTAATAAACGGATAGGAAACTTCCTTTTTGAACCAGTCAAGAAGCCAATATATCACGTGGTTTCTTTGTATACATGTATACTGTTTTAAATGTTTAAAAACAAAAGTCTGCATTGTTACTGTTGATAATTCTCATACCTGTGTCAGTGTCATCCACAAGCATGTCTGTGTGTTTGTGGATGGTGTAGGGTACTCCCATATACATGGCGTACGTCGGTCCGTACCACACCAGCAGCTCCTCTCCGCGATGGATGTCCTGCAATATGTAGATTTGGAGTACATTCATTATAGTTTATTTCTTAAAGGCCCAACTGCCGTATAAAAGCCACTAGATGGAGCTGGGGCAGGTTTTTCATTTAAATTTGTACATAGTTAAATCAGGGACACCTTTTTCAAAATATTGAAAATTCCACCTCATAAAAAATTTAAATATTTGGCACAGAAGTAGTTTGATATTAAACAATTGTATTAATAAAAAAGAAATTTTGAAAAAGTATCTCTTATTCCTAGTTTCAAATATTTTTTTAAACCCAACTGACAAATATTTGAAAATATAGGGGAGGAGCCTGTGGGGTTATGAACTGAAAAATGTACACAAATACACGTGGTAGTGTTTACAGCAGACGACACACACTATGGCATGGAGATTGGCAGTAGTTTTGTGTATAAACCTCTATAGCAATACTCTGAGATGGGATGTTTGAATCTGTGACTATTCATGTGTTCCATATAACAATTCATCTTTATCATTTTCACATCAGAATCAGAAACTCACCAGAATCAGTAGCATCACAATGCACTTCTATACACCACCTATGAAAATTGAATAATCCCTCCTTAGGCTCAGAGATGTATATGTTCCTTAATCATAACTAGGCCTATATAAGATGTAATTCCTTATCTTATTATCTCCATCATGTTCAGCCATTCCTAACAATAATGTGTACAGTTATGAGTTGTTATGTTTCATTTTTGAAAATGCATTCCTACCACCATAAATGTCCAAATTATACCATATAGTGTGTACTGCAGTAAATAAAGCCTGTTTCTCCAGACCAACTATAATTGGCAATTAATTTTCATTCATGAACACTGATAACTTGTGAAATATTTGCTGGCTGTTAAGTCATCACATTACATTTGTGTAAAAGTTCATAGCAGTTCTGTTTTATTTATACACGGTGCAGTGGATAGTATATAGATGATAATACAATAAAAAATATACATGGTAAAACATGAATAAATTGTCACAGTTCCAATAAAATAAACAGAAATTATGTAGTTTGGAGTCTTGGATTAAAAAACTTTACTCCTCGCTGATATCTAACAACAGTTTTCTGTCGGCTGCTTGAAGAGAGATTTGTTTACATGAGTCATTCACTATAACTGACAGGCTGCATAGCTGGTGTAATTGATAAAGACACACCTCCAATTTCTCCCTACCAGGGTAGGGAATTTTGCCCTTTTAACGTATATACGTTATAGTAAAGTTCATCCGTTATAGTTAAATACATCCGTTGTAGTATATATGTTATAGTTAAGCACATCCGTCATCCGGTATAGTTAAGTACATACGTTATAGTTAAGTTTATCCGTTGTAGTATATACGTTATAGTTAAGCACATCCGTCATCCGGTATAGTTAAGTACATACGTTATAGTTAAGTTTATCCGTTGTAGTATATACGTTATAGTTAAGCACATCCGTTGTAGTATATACGTTATAGTTAAGCACATCCGTCATCCGGTATAGTTAAGAACATACGTTATAGTTAAGTTTATCCGTTGTAGTATATACGTTATAGTTAAGCACATCCGTTGTAGTATATACGTTATAGTTAAGTAATTTTTGCAACGTTAGGAGAATAAACATTGCGCATTGCGCATTGTAACGTATGCAACGTTAGGAGAGTAAGCAAAGCAATGCGAAAGATTTCAGATGTGCGCGTTATTTTCACATTTTAGGGGTATTAGAATAGAAATAGAATATCGTTTACGGTGAATTATCTATAATATATCACGGTTTGTCGTTCAATTGTAAACAATAATTTAACTCGCACTTCGGGCTCGTGAAATTATTGTTTACAATTGAACTCCAAACCGTGATATATTAAACGATAATTCACAGTAAACGATGTGCTATTTCTTAAGTAAAGCACATCCGTTATAGTTTAAGTATATCCGTTGTAGTGTATATACGTTATAGTTAAGTATATGATGATTCGGAGAAAATATCGGAGTAATTAATTTTGTTTAAGACGTGAAAAATAACTTATAATTTCACTTGTGCAAATAATCGGCTACCTTTGTCGTTCTGTAGTAAATTTGATTGCCGATCTGGGCGACCTCTAGGTTTTGTTCTATGTCCGTCCGTGCGCACTGTACGTACGCCAACCAGTTGCTTATTGGCTGGATACCACCATCTATATAGCCGATGATTAAACCTTCACTGTTCAATAACTGCAATAACGATAAATAATAACAATAACTATGAAAAAGAATATATATAACAGTAATAATATATTATTATTATTAATTGCAGGAAAAACTTAAACAAGAACTAATAGAATCGCGGAATAACACAAATTTATTTTGGGAAACGGTAAAAAAACTTAGGTTCAAACGCAGTAATACATCCACTGATCATGTTTCTAAAGCTGAATGGTATGAACATTTTAAACAATTATTGTATAATGAAGACTTGGGTAACACTATAGATTTTGAAAACCTTCTACAACAGAATCATGTTATCGACGACATTTTTAATGACCCATTTTCACTTTTAAAACTACAAAAAAGTGTTAAAGATTTGAACCTTGGTAAATCTACAGGTCCTAGTGGAATACTAGCAGAGATGGTAAAATGCACGATTTCAGACAACTCAGATGTATTATTACCTTTGTATAATAGAATATTGGATACAGGTGTCTTTCCAATAGTTTGGGGTCAAAGCATTTTATGCCCATTTCACAAATCCGGTTCATTACATGACGCTAACAACTTCCGCGGTATTTCTCTTATAGACACACTTAACAAGATTTTAACTGGTATGATGTTCAATAGATTATCAACCTGGGCAGAAAGTCATAATAAGATTGATGAGGCCCAATCAGGCTTTAGAAAAGGTTATCCCACTATAGATAATCTGTTTACGTTAATGTCAATGGTTCAACAGTATATTAGTAAAAAAGGTGGGAGATTTTATTGCCAGTTTGTTGATTTTTGTAAAGCTTTCGATACTTGATCATAACGAGATGTTAAACAGCCTTATAAGGAAAGGAGTGGGTGGTAAATATCTGACACTTTTAATTGCCATGTATAATAATCTTTCATCATGCGTTCGCACTGTTTGTGAAAGCTATACTGACGTATACTGACGTATTTCAATGTAATACTGGGTGTCGGCAAGGATGTAAATTAAGCACGATTCTGTTCAATCTCTTTATTAATGATTTGATTGATGAATTAAAGCTTACGTGCACAAACGGTATACATATTTCAGAAAAAGTAGATGATATCTTTGCAATTTTATGCGCCGATGACATGGCAAACTGCAGTGATACCGTAAGACTCCTACAATCTCAGATAAATGTTATTTCCAACTTTTGCATTAGAACTGGTATGCAAATTAATCTAAAGAAAACAAAAAAGTATAGTCTTTAGTTTAAACTTATTTATTTTACATCGATTGTAACGAAAGCTCTATGAACTTATTTGAATCACTCTCGATGTCTTCCTGGGTAGAACCAGTACTAAGCAATGCAGATAAAGCATCTTGCTCAGGGACACAACGCATATGGCAATGACGGGAATCGAACCCACGACTTTTGGATCATGGGTCCAACGCTCTACCACTAGACCACAGTCTTTAGAAACGGGGGCTATCTTAGAGGAAACGAAAACTGGGTTTATAATGGAAGCAAAATAGAAACAGTCTCGTTTTATAAGTTATTATTTTTAATAATAATAATAATAATAATAATAATTATTATTATTGTTATTGTTATTAATTATTATTATTATTATTATTATTATTATTATTATTATTATATTAATCAATCTCATTAAAATCATATCCTAGTTACGCTTTGATACTCTCTCTATAGGCAATCACATTAAATCATATCCTAATTACGCTGATGTGATTTTAATGAGATTGGTCGGACCCTTAGAAGTAAATGTTCTGATTTTAATGAGATTGATTATTAATAAAACAGTATGTGTTCGCTACAATTAGATTTTTGATTACGCATCTAAAAGCTATGATACCGGGATATGTGTAATTTTGTACAGCATTTGTCGTGTTCCAATTGCTCGAAATTAAACTACTTTTGGGTTAAATTGTATATAAAAATAAAAGATAACATGTTGTAAAATCCACCCCACCCCACAAATACACACACTCAGTTGGCAGAGCATGTTGTTGTTGTTGCTGTTGTTGTTGGTGGTGGTGGTGGTGATGTTTCTGTATCTCGGATGTACATGTATAATTACTTGATTCGAGTAAAAGGCAAAGTTACCTCCCATGCGTGTGTGGAAACCGTAAACCTCTTGTCGTGGCATTTGGACAAGAGCCTCCCGGTATAGGGGCCCATTTCAGTCCCCTTTTTGATGGTGAGTGTGCTGAAAACGCCTACATTCGCCCCTGGAATCGTCGATGGTAGGATACATACTTCCTTTGGTACCGTAGATCTGCTGCAACCTGCCAGAAGGAATGCGTGAGAGTTACATATCTTTGTTCTAAATTATACTCATTAGACAAAATGCCAATTGACCAAACATTTTGCAGTCAAAACATAACTATTTCGTTTTAAAACCAAAATGTGTACATGTTGTATTTGTTTGCTTCAGTTGCTGTGCAAGAAGAAAAAGAAGAAGAAGAAGAAGAAGAAGAAGAAGAAGAAGAAGAAGAAGAAGAAGAAGAAGGAGGAAGAAGAAGAAGAAGAAGAAGAAGAAGAAGAAGAAGAAGAAGAAGAAGAAGAAGAAGAAGAAGAAGAAGAAGAAGAAGAAGAAGAAGAAGAAGAAGAAGAAAACATCACAGCCTCCAGCCAACGCCCCTCCCAATCCTAGCAAGAAGTAAAACTAGCGGAAACTAGCAGATAGCAGAAAAAAGTAACAACGGCCAATTGACGTGTTACATGCTTGGTAACATGAATCAAAAGTGCTGTTATCACGTGCAACAAAAGTGATGTTATCAATGCGCGTAGCATATGATTCTGACGAGTAAAGGCATGCGGGCTTTTAGCACCCTTCGTCATTATTCGCCATTAGCACTGCATGTTAGCGGTCATTAAGTATTCATGATGTTTATTCATGGATTAAACAATATGCTGATTTAAGCAATTACGTTCAGTATCGCAAAATAATTAATCGAGTTTTCGGAGAGATCTTCTGTCACCGCCGCCATGAAAATATGCTGGTACTTCCTTTCTTAAATTCTGTTATTTGGAAAAAAGCATCTGTGTGTCGGTGTCTATATATATTGTGTGTCATCACCGACGGCTCTTTCTGTACTCTTAGACTAAAATAGACTCTTAGACTGAAACAGTTAGTTAAGTGGTAAATAAAAATACCTTGATTTTCGAAATCGGTAGAGAAATAAAAATGTATCATGCCAAAGTTGTTTTTGATTGGTTTACATAGGAAAAGCCCTAACAAAGAATATAGAGTTGCTATAAAATATTTATTTCTCTACAGAATTTCAAAACTGAGGTATTTTTATTTACCATTAAAAGATACAATTCCACTGATATATAACCATAAGTATTTTTGCATAAGTATTTTTAAGATTGTTCGTGTAAATTAAATTTGTTATGACTTAGACATGGCCACTTACAATAAATACAAATAAAAGCATTCATAATGTGCCTCAGTTCCATATAAAATGCGTAAATGCGCTAAAGTTTCTCCTTTTCTGTCTGGTGCAATTATTGTTTATGAAATAGTTCCTTTTGGTCTGGGAAACTTGCCGCGAGTTTTTGATGTATTTAAATGTCATTCGTATTAATTCATATGTGGTATTTAGTCTATAGAACTCGCTTCTTTCGTGATTGCTATCCAGCTGACTTGCGGAACGTCGGTGGTTCTACCCAGGTGCCCACCCGTGTACGAAAGTCGCCAAATTACCGTAGCTGTAGGTGCAACTATAAAATCCAATTCAATTCAATTATTTTGTGATTGACGTGCATTTTTAAATGAATAATTAAAATTAGAATGTTATTCAGTATTTCATGAAGTTAGATAATGAAGGCCGATATTGCTTTATAACGTCAGTTTGTGAAAACTACCACAGATACTGATGCTAATTTTATTGAAAATTAAACTGTAAAAAAATACTGGGTTTATCACAACGGATTATTGGTCATAAAAAGACATCCACATCGCCATCAGTACCGTTAATCCAAATAATTAATATACAAATACGGATCATCCTGTTTACTACTACTATTACCTACCGGAACATAATCTTCACAATAAGTAACACAAGAGTTGGGGTTACTGAAAATGCAAGCAAGTTTTGTAATTACATATGTTTCTAATTTCAAAATGGAAAAAAATGTTCTAGATAAAAAAATAAGTTAACATAATATGGTGAGCGTGAGTTCGTGCGTGCGTGTTCGCGCGTGCGTGCATGCATGCTCGAGTTGTTTAATAGAACTGTTCCTTTAATGTTCACATAACAGGATAAGAGCCAGGGAGGCCCCACCCCCAAATGTTCAGAGTGGGGGCCAGAGTATGCTTCCCCCACCCCCCTCCCAATAATTTTGAAGAACAAAATCGGTTATCATTCAAAAAGTACCTATCCCATATATAATGTATGTTTTGTTTTGTTTGTCAAACATTTTGTGAAAAAGTTTGGCTCCCCATATAATTGTTTGCCACCCCGACCCCCTCACCCCACTAATTGAAACATGCTTTTTTTGATTGTCAAATATATTTTTCAAAACGTTTGCCGCAACAATCCCACACCCTCTCTCAAATCGCGTATTTAACTCGCAAACATATCACCATTTAAATATATAATGTTTACCTTTATGGTTGTGACTACGTGCCAAGAATTCTTCAATATTTCTCTCAAGTCGTCCGTACAGTACAAGATTTAACAAATCCGCACTAATATCCATCGTGCAGTATTTAACAAATCTTTTTTTTATATTGACGTCTTAATGTCTTCACATAACCAAATAATTCATATAAGGAACACTGTTTTGGCGACAAGAATGTGGTGCTTTTTTCTCTTCTGGTTGCTAGTATATATCCAACTATGAGAACTCAAATAATGTCCCAACATCCAGAGGAACCCTAGCTGCACGTGCAATTTTGGAATAAGACGAAGATTTGTTTTAAAATATTCCCGGCGTTTTATTAATTACGGTGGTCATGATGCACGAGGCGCTTATAAGATTATGGGAAGATCTGTTAATGCGAATGCTTTCAAGTAAAATACCCTCATCAATTCATTAAATAACTGTCCAATGAAATTAGAAGTTTGATTTGCGTCTTCATTTTATTAACATTTCATTTATTTTCATAATGGTTCAGATTTTGACAATTATTAAGTGTACCCTGATACAACTTTTTGTCCCTGCGGAAACGCGATCTAATTTTTTGTTATGGGGCGCATGTTTTGTCTTCAATAAAACTTACGAGGCGTAACACTTAGTAGTTAAAAAGCGGTGATTAAACAGAAGTCTTAACACCAGACAGCGCTTTGTTTGTGGGTTCGATAGGGGCGCATTATGAGTGCTGCCCGCATCTTTATGTCCGGATATTGTTTGTCCGAGATAAATTGAAATTATTGGATATTTGAGAAGCGGAACATGGTCTCTTCTATTTAGAAAATTCGATTTTGCAGCAAATGAAATGTCCGCTCGGTTCAAGCATATTTGACTGGGAATCGCAAAAAAAAAAGGTATATAAATATGGGTAAAATCCATGGTCAAAGGGAGGTAACCATGTTGCAACTTTTTGCGGTTTGTTGATTTTTTGTATCTATACGCAAAATGGATAAAGTCAATGAGTTTTTTATATTCCGCGAAAAACACATTTGAAAATTGCCGTTACTTACAATTTATAATAAGTTATGTATGGACCAGTTCTCCACTCGCTACTATTTCGAATCATACTTGAACTATTTTTTTACAACATGTCCGCGGAAGAAATCCAAATCCGGATGTCCTTAGGTTAAATCACGAAGGCGCTTTTTGGAAACACAAGTTCAGTCATGCAATTTTCAAGCGTTCCATCGACCCTGATAATATGCCGGGTTGTGCATACCGACAACACACAACATTCTAAAAATACACTTGAACTTTGATTTGATAGTGATATCAAACGCCACATTACAGTAACTACACATGACCCAACAGATAAATGTATTCAGTGTAGCGAGAAACATCAATCGCGTTGTTAAAGGAAGCTGCAACACGATGATCCTTAAGCTGACCTCATTTTTTTTGCTTGGCGTATTTTTCAGCTTTTACCTGGGCTGGTCATGTGCACTGACAACCGTAGCCGTTTTTGTGGTATACCTTGCCACTGGAGGGTGGAGATACACGAAAGTTGTCATCAAAACTCTACCAAGAGATGCCAGGTTAGCCTTCCTTTTTTCTTGTGTAATTTCGGTAGTTTCTATGGAATGTCGACGAGGCCGTTCGCTTGCATGCTTGCTTCTCAGAGAATCTCTATCTAGAGGTCCCTTTTTTGATTGACAGGTCCGTGCGTAAATAGCACTCAGCAATTGGATCAGGTATACATTTTTCTTCGTTGCTGCAACATTGGTTTACCAAAATATGCTCTACTGACTTCGAAATCCATCAACAATTACAAAAAAAATCCCAGACAAGAAGGAAAAGACATAGAAAAGACAAAATTTACAAATCCGTCACGCGACACTCACACACGACAGTTTATGCAGAGTGCATTGAATCTGGGATGATATAAAGCCCTGATTGAATCTAATTTAAATTTCCCGTTCATAATTTTGATAGCAGGGGCGGATCCAGGATTTCAGCTTAGAGGGGGGCGTAATATTTTGGTCAATTTTCGGGTCCGTCTCTAGCCTCATAAAACGTTTGCGGTAGTGCATTGATAGGGTAAAAAAGTCCGTTTTCAAATAAAAAGATTTAACAATGTGTTAATTAAACCACTCATTAGCCATTATGCGTCGAGCGAGGCGAAGCGAGCAGAGAAAAATAACTATACTGAAGGCATGCATCTAAATTGATTGTTTGATATTTATCTACAGTAACATGGATATACACGTATGAATAAAAAAAAGTGCGTTTTTAAATAAAAGGTGTTAACAATGTGTTAATTAAACCACTCATTAGCCATTATGCAACTAGCGAGCGAAGCGAGGCGATGAGAATTTTTTTTATACTGAGGGCGTGCAACGAAATTGTTTGATATTTTATCTACAATAACATGGACATACATGTATGAATAAAAAAAGTCCGTTTTCAAATAAAAGGATTTAACAATGTGTTAATTAAACCACTCATTAGCCATTATGATTCGAGCGAGCGAAGCGAGCGAGAAAACAAATTATAC